>CAEGAF010172175.1:0-80208 GCA_903067075.1 Micropoecilia bifurca
ATGTAGCCAAACTCTGTAATTGTTTTTATGTCTATTAGCTTCGTCGTGTTGATGCATTTTGACCTGCTTCTATTTTCTGCTGCAACACGCAAACCTCCTCCTTCACTCAGTGTGTTATAGTTACACATCGCTTAGCATTTGTTGCTGCGCGTTTGCGCCATGAAGGAAAGAGAGACCAGCTGGACAGACAGGCTGAGAAATGAGATGCAGGTGATCGGTATCGGTAACAGAGCCAATGATCGGCCGATCCCGATAATCACCGATTTCACGAAAATCGGCCGATTATGATCGGTGACCGATCGATCGGCGCACCTCTAACAATTACTGATCTTTTTAAAAGCCTAATCTACCGATTCTGATTTTGGCTGATACCTGGTTGGGCAGTTTGTCAGTCAAATCTTTCTCACAGGAGAAAAGAAAAGCACAGTGGTTGATTTTTAGACCTTGCTGAGGTTGATAATATTGGTGGATAAAAACGGCTTCACATATAAAAGTTGGCCGATCACCGATCTCCCAAAATTAAGGAAATCGCCATGGCTGGCTGAAAAATCAGCCAATTTTCTAGCCAGCCAATTTATTTCACCCTAATATAGAGTGAAATATTACAAATTTGGTTGGCTGCTGAATTGACATATTCAGCACTGTGTGGGTTTGAAAGCAGGATATTTCTACAAGTGTTGGCACTATAAAATTTGGTATTATTTTATTGTCCTTTATCATGATCTCAGAGCTCCTCATACACTGAAGGTGGCTGCATATTGTCTATATTTACACTCAAATTGCTTGTCAACTAGACGGTTTAAAATCATAACCCAACCATACGACATTTTTCTATTACCAAGCTTTTTGTTTATCAAAACAAATTCATAGGAAGCCAGCTGTATTTCATGTAGATCTAGATGTTTGGACATTTTTCTTTAATAAAATATTCTTTACCTGTTCATGATTGCAGGATGCAACGTCAGGTGGTCCAGCCCGGGCCTATCCTGTCGCAGGACTTTGTTACTACCTCTCTCCACCAGAGTCTTTTGGTTCTGTTCTAGATGACCCAGTTCATGCACTAATTTACATCTTTTTCATGCTCGGCTCATGTGCCTTTTTCTCCAAAACCTGGATTGACGTTTCAGGCTCTTCTGCAAAAGATGTAAGTCATGGCTGCAGTCTGTCAAGTGGTGGAGGTCTGGGTTTGCTTCCAAAGTCACTTGTTGTATTGAAGCTGTGCTGTTCATCTCCATCCAGGTAGCGAAGCAGCTGAAGGAGCAGCAGATGGTGATGAGAGGACACAGAGAAACATCAATGGTTCATGAACTGAACAGGTAAAACGGTTTTCCCTTCATGGAGTTTGTTTGGTCAGATAAATCATTAGACCGTGATGACTGTCTTTACTCTTCTTTATTTACTTCTTTATTTAGGTACATTCCAACCGCTGCTGCCTTTGGTGGACTTTGCATCGGTGGCTTATCGGTCATGGCGGACTTCCTCGGTGCCATCGGTTCTGGCACCGGTATCTTACTGGCTGTCACCATCATTTATCAGTACTTTGAAATCTTTGTGAAAGAACAGAGTGAAGTAGGCAGCATGTCGGCCATGTTCTTCTAAAAACTAAAGAAAAGAAGCTGTGATCCTGCCATCTCCTGCCAGCTTTTATTGAGTTTTGTCTGTATTTTATTTTTGTTCTTTTTTACATCCATGAACTGTATCTGCTCAGCTAAAGACATTTGAGGAACCTTCAGGAGTCCCAGCTGAAATGGGACGCTGTGGGAAGTGAACGCCATGCTGACTTTCACATCATTTACTCAGAAATCCCAAAAGGGGACGAGGAGAAAACCACTTCAGCTGGATATCATCACAACTCCACATTCAAACCAAGATTTTCTGAATATCTTCTGGCAGTGATATTTTATTTAATTTTTTACATGTTTTCCCCCCACACTGAGGATTTAGTGCTTCAGTATGCAGGCATACTTAACTAGGAAGAGGCTGCCAGCTGCCTGGGTGCTTAGTAACATGTCTTTGGTTAAACCTTTACTCTCAGCTTAGTTATTTCTTTGCCGATCAGGTTAGGGTGTGGACCAGAAGCTGGCCTGTCAAGTGCTGATTCAAATACTGTAAATGTTCCTTTGTGTAACCTTGAATAGGAGCTGAGGCCTCAGAGCTCACATTGGGCTCCAGCCTCAGGAGGGCTGCTCTGAACACTCATCCATTAAGTGTTGGTTCTTGTTCTTTTAATGTGTGGCATTCCCAGGGATCTGCAGTATTAATTCACACCTCATCCTCATTCCTGTTAGCCACATCTGGGGGATTCTTCTGTTTTTAAAACGTTCCCTCTTCTTAGAGCTTTTTTTTCCCAGACAAACTTATTATGTTTCTGTATATAGACCACACATTGAATAATGTTGACTCTGTCTTAAGAGTAAGATAAAGTCTTTGAATATGTAAAGAAAAAAAAACATTTCAGAACAAACTTGTTTTAAAAAACATTCTGAATAAAAGAGACTTTTGTGAAAAAAGTATTTTTCAATAAGTTGTCCCGTGTGTAATTAAATAGCAATTTTTTGTTTCTAGATTTCAAAACCTTCAGCAGCACTTGAGACATGTTGATTTTAGAGATGCTTTAAAATATGCCATACAGATCAAATCTAATTTTTTGTTTCATTTTGGCTGTAGAAGCTGCTAATAATTAGTTATTTAAGGGTGAAATCCATAGGATATGATTTAAACACTTAGAGCCTTTTGCATTTATCACAAAAATTTACTATGGCAAAGTAGAGCTTGTCATATTTTTCATTTATTCAAAAAAGTAAATTATATTTTGCAATTGAGTTAGTTGTTTTATTGGTACTAATCTATTTTGGACGGTTCATTTTTACAATAAATATTTATTTTTTTGCTCAATATATATATGAATATTCTTAAAGTACAGTAACGCATATGCAGCTTGCACCAATCATTAAATAGCTCACTTTTTATATTTTCTGGCGTTTTTGACCTATAGGGGGCAGCAGAGCATTGCCGCTACCGGAAACGATAGAAAAGAAGAAGATGATCCCATCATGCATTAACAAGGATAGTTGTGAAACAGCTACTTTATGTAGTGAAACGTGGAACCGTTTTTGTGTGTGCTTTCTTTGTTAAAGTGTGACCATATATTCCGGGAACTGTTGGCTGCTGAAGTGAATTTAAACGAGGCCTGTCGCTTGTTCCAGCCGGAAGAGATGAGCTCGGTCCGACAGGAAGGTGAGCATCCTGAGCTAGCCGGCCGGCGGCTAACTTTTCTGGAAGGCTAACACTAAAGTTTAGTTTAGCGTGATTAGAAAATTACCCCTGGGATTCTTATAGCATGTCTAAACAATGATTTATGGTTATGTGTGAGGCGGGACATTTTGAAGCTGTGAAATGTATTATCAGTGGACGGATCTCTGCTGTGATCATCTCAGGGTTTAACCTTGAGGTCACACAAGCTGCGTGTCACATCTAGCTTAAATCTACGATTAAATTAATAAAGGTTGCTTAGCTTCCGTCTGAAACCGGATTTTTATGCTAATCCATTAGGATGGAAACATTCCAGTATCTTTCACAGACGTGATATACTATTTAGCATCTACTCTTAATGAGTTCAGAGTTACTGTTTTTAACTTTGAAAGCTGAAATTTATTAAACAAGATTGTGACAGATTAAAGCTCTAACATCTCCATCTCATTTGGTTTTGTGATGTCTTCTCAGGTAGTTTCCCATATATTTTTGCTTCCTGTTGCAGGTAAAGACAAAATCATATTTGTCACCAAGGAGGATCATGAAACACCGAGCAGTGCTGAGCTTGTAGAGGAAGACCCCAATGATCCGTACGAGGAGCAAGGTGAGCTGGTCTCTGGATGAGTGTCTCTGGTTTCGGTTATGCAACGTCTCGACCTGGACTTCCACTCTTTTCCTTTTAGGTCTGATTCTCCCCAGCGGGGAGATAAACTGGAACTGTCCCTGCCTGGGCGGGATGGCCAGCGGTCCCTGTGGGACTGAATTCAAGGACGCCTTCTCCTGCTTCCACTACAGTAAGGAGGAGGTGAAAGGCTCTGACTGCCTGGAGCAGTTCAGGACCATGCAGGGGTGTTTGCAGCGCTACCCAGAGCTTTACCCAAAGGAGGACGACGCACTGTCCAGCCAGGCGTCTGAGGAACCTGCGTCTGCGGAACCGTCGGACCCAGCAGCTGGCTCTGAGAAGGACTCTGATCCCACACTGCCTAACACAGCGAGCTCAGCAGAGAGCTAATACTGAGCCTTACTGTGGAGCTCATGGCTCATTTCACATTCGGTCATCTTGTTATACATCTGAAAAAAGAAAAGAAAAAAAGATACAGATTTTTTCCAATAAATATTCATCAGAATTAATAGTACGAAGATAAAAGGGCTTGTTTCGTGAAAAAAAGAAAAAACAGATCAAACTCGTATCATACAAGCTGATTATGTAGCTGTTTGGCAAAAATAAGCTTCCTGCTTGAGTAAAAGAGGCCAACAGCATCAAGTCAACAATCATTTCTATAGACAGGTGATTTCTCTGCAGAACAGAACTCATGTCATGAGAGCAGAACCGTTACTGTTTCTGCGACAGATTATCAGAACACATTAAGGTTTGACACCATGTGGGTTCCTCAGGTCAAAGATGGGCTAAACAGGAGATAATTACTTACTGATCTTACTGGACCAAGCTCATCATGCTCACCAGGTGCACATTGTGTATATTTCTGTTTGCCTTTCTGTCTAAAGTTGATCATAACTTCGGAAGCTGTAAAACTGCAGTAACTTGTGTTCCAGACTATTGGTTGTGCCCTCATTTTTATAAATAGGCTTTACAAAATTTCACAGAAAGCTCAAAGTGTATTTTATTTTCACCGTCCTGTGGCTGAATCCTTAGAGATATGATGAGTTAACGTACAGAAGAATACTTCAGTCACTTTCCATTGTGGGCTCCTCAGTGTTGTTTCCACTGTTGCCTCTCAGGCTGCACTTATTCTTCTTAATTTATAACCAGACTTGAAGTATTTACCTCATCTGAACCAAACTCAACCTTTTGTGTGCAGCAAAAGAACGATTGCAGTGAAAATTGCTGACAGTTTTGTAATAAAAAGTATTGTAACTCTTCATTGTGTTGCATTTTTTTCTTTTTTTATATTGATGTAACCAACCAAGTAAAACTATCCTGACCATTAAGAACTAGCGTTTTTAGTTGGACCTGGAGTTATGGCCTACTGTGAATACTCCAGGATATTACCAACTATCAAGCATGGTGGTGGCAGCATCATGCTGTGGACCTTTTGTACTGCATGTGGTAATGTTGCAATGCACAAAGTGTCTAAACAAACATGGAGAAGACCACAGATGAGCAGGTCAGCATTAAGGTCAGAACTAAACCCTGCTAAATTGTATTGTTAATTTTGATTTTGGCAATATTAAATGTTGGGTATCACAAGGGACCCAAATGTATTTTTTATTGCCTAGCTGCATAGTTAGTCAATCTGAAGGGAAATCTGAGTTGCAGCTTCCAGCTTGGTGCAAACTTTAAGGTTTCTTGTACATCTTTTAGATTTTGAATTAACTCTAATTTAAAATCCAAAATACTGAATATGACCAGACTGCTTCTGTATGACTACATGCAACCAAAGCTTGAGCTTTTGTATGAAAAGTTGTAATTATGATGGCTAATGTGCACTTTCATCATAAACAGAATTTAGCATATTAATAATGCCTATTTAATCAAAGCACTCACATAGTAAATGGGCATTTCAAGCATTCAACACGTCCCTCTTGATAATGAGATACAGATTTCAACAGGGTTTACCTGGTTAAATAAAGGAAATAAATTTTAGTTTTGGAGAATTCATCATTTCTCAGAAATTGTGAACATTCCCAAGTGCATTCAAATGATTAGGATCAGATTTTGTCACACATTGTATCACACTTTGTATTATGACAAAACAGGTCGGTCTCAATGTTGGTCTGCTCAGTCTGTGCTACTTCAGCCTCTTCCAGGGATCAATAATTATCAAACATCCCTGTGGAGCCACTGTATTTTCATTGGTGAGTCCTTCCAGACCAAAGGTAACGTAGAAACCAATGGGGATGGGAAGGGAAGAGGGACTGGCCCCAATAAGTACACAGATTCTCTCTACGCAGAGGCTTGTTTTGTGGCTTCAGTTGACGCTGCCATCGGTGTGCAGCCTGAACTTTGCCTCCTTGGTCTCTGCTGCAAACGTATGCCAGAGAAAAGCCTCCCAGGATGTCAGATTTAAAGGATCTGTGTAGCGGTCTACCCCTGCATCCTTTACCACCAAACCGAGGAAGAGATCCAAACGTGCCACACGCTCCGATCCGGACTCCTAACCTCACGGCTGAGGAGGAACGAGTGAGTAACTCCTGGCATCTGTTCTTTACATTTTAGCTGTAGTTACTATTGCATGCATTTCAGCATTGCTTTTACTACCATTACCATTTAAATACACACTGTAAGCTGAAACCTCCATAACACCCATTAAAATATAAAACTAACTACATGTAGATGCATCTTTTCCTGTTAATAATGTATGAATGATAACACTGTTAAAAGATCCGCAATGGAAGTGATAGAGCTGAGAGCAGTAGCCAGAGCCTCATCTGAGCTCTGTGTTTTCTTGCATCACTCTCTGTAGGTTCAACCTCGAAATTGATTATTTTCAGAGGTCCTAAAATGATTGCCCAAACCCAGAAAAAACTCCCCAGTCAATAATTAAAAGAGGGAATCAGGGAAAGCACTACCTCTGACATGAAAACTTGTGCGAAAAGGAATGACAGATTTGTGTGACAAGGCTCTGCTTTCACTAACTCACAGTAAATCCTCTTTATCCTTCTACAGCTGGCACTAAGAAATGCTCTGCGCTACTTCCCACCGTCCCACCATGCAACACTCGCAACTGAATTTGCTCAGGAGCTCCGGCAGTACGGACATATATACATGTACCGCTTCTGCCCCGGGGTGCGGATGAGGTATGGGGCCCCCAATGTTAACCTGGTTAAGAATCTCCAGGGGTCAAAGTTAGACATTAGTTTCTCAGGATTAAATGGCTTGAAATTCCCTGAATTTCATCTACATTTAAATAAAATACATTGAAAGATATTGAAGTTTTATATTTTGGTTTTATAACAAGTGTAAGGCAAATACCACGGTTGGGTTCTAACCACTGTTAAATCATTATGTAACTGTGCTTTCCAAAAGTATTTATACTCTTCAAACATTTTAAATTGTCTTGTGTTCTACGTATTTCATTAAAATGTTATGCAACAGACCAACACAAAGTAGTGCATAATTGTGAAATGAAAGAAAAAATAGACATTTTATTTACAAATGGACATCTGAAAGGTGTGTTCACCCTAGTTACACTGAAACCCCTGAATAGAATCACATGCAGGGGTTTTCATTTAGAAGTTTCCTAACCAGTAAATGAATCATTGTGTATTTATTTTAATCTCAGAGGCGTAGCACAAGTAGAACAGCTACTCTGTTTTCTAGACACCATTAAAAAAAGGTTACAAAACAATATCCTTAGATATGAGCTTTATAAAAAGAACTGTTCAATTTATAATCATAACATGGAACATTTGACATGGAAGGACATCTAAAGAGACGACTGTTCAGTGAGCAACAGAGACTCTGTGGTAACTCTGGCGAAGCTACAGAGGTACGAATGGAAAACACTGTTAAACTATTACTCATGCACTCCAGAAATCTGGCCTTTAGGCAAGGACAAAAATGACCGTTAAAAAAAAGAAACATCAGAAAAAATCATTTTCGCACAAGTATGGAACAAAGCAAAACTTTGGAAGAACCAAAATGGGCTTTTTTTGGCCTGCATGAACAATGCATGTCAACCTGAGGTGAAACATAGTAGTGGCAGCATTATACTTTGGAGATAGTTTCTTCTGCTGGGACAAGGAAGCTTTTTTTCAGAAATACATGACGATAATTTCAAGATAATCCCGGAAGAAAACTTGTTAGAGGCATTAAAAGACATCAGACTGGCCTGAAGGTTCATCTTCCAGTGACAATCAGCGAACAACCAGAGCTTCAGAATGGTTTGGATCAAAACATATTCACATTTTCAAAATCTACTTGAGAATTAATAGCTATCCCATCGTGTCATACGTTTAAGATTTTTTATAGATACAAATGTTGAAAGAATGTGTCAATTTTCTGTGTCTTCCACAAATGTTCATGTTTTTTGTTGGTCAATCACAACAAATAGTAATGAAAGGAAGGAAGCTGCAACGTGGCAAAATGTGATAACATTTTTGTTTTGACTTTATTACTTAAGCTTTCATTCATATCTTCAAAGATTAATTAATGTTTTTTTTATTTACTTATGCTTCATGCTAATCAAATAAGCCGGAATTGTATCAAGATACTGTTGAGGCTGAAGGTAATGTCCTGCACCGCTGCTATGTCTCTTCTGCAGAGCCTATCCTATAGACCAGTATCCCTGCCGCACACGACAAGCAGCAGCTATGATGCTAATGATCATGAACAACCTGGACCCAGCTGTTGCTCAAGTGAGCGTTACAATATGTCATAGAGTTACAATATAGTAGACAAACTTGGGCAGCCCTGAAATGAAGAAAACCAACTTTCCTCCTGCTGCAGTTTCCCCAGGAGCTCGTCACGTACGGAGGGAACGGACAGGTGTTCAGTAACTGGGCCCAGGTGAGTCCTGAGCAAACCCAAAATATAATTTATCTCTTATACTACATGCCAACTTGAACAGCTGAATAATAACTATGTTCAGTTTCGCCTCGTGATGCACTACCTGAGTGAGATGACTGAGGAGCAAACTCTGGTCATGTACAGCGGTCACCCCATGGGCTTGTTCCCCAGCCTGCCTTCCTCTCCTCGGGCCATCATCACCAACGGCATGGTACTGCCAGAACATACGCCTCATGCTAACAACAGACACGAACAACAAACTCACATTTGTTTCTGTGTGTTTGTCCTGTTTGTTTCCTCAGGTTATTCCAAATTACTCCTCCAGAGAAGAATATGAGAGGATGTTCACTCTCGGCGTGTCAATGTAAGTCTTTTCCAAGCTGCTGGACTGATTGTGATGGAAAACAAGGAAGAGAAGATAGACACCAAGGGCATTATCGGGCCTTCAATAATGCATTTTATCTGCTCTGTTTTCCAGGATGGAATGATACTACAATTCATAAGTGCAATGGTTGAAACTAAAAAATTTACATTTCCATCCATGAGTTTAGATTTAGTGTGGATTTTCTCTCATTCACACAGATTTAAATTTATGAATCAAATATAGATATAAATCCCCACCACTGTTTAAATAAATCTATCTTTGCAGATTGGTCCTCAGTCATGCATTTCTGTTTTCTTCAACAGGGTTCTGGTATATTTCATATACCATAGATATGTATCTTCTATGATTTATTCATTTAAATCAGTCGATTTGGTTGAAAGACAATCTACAGACTGCAGAGGAGAGACATGAGGACAGGATCGCACTAAAGATTAATGTCAGGATCACACTAAAGATTAATGTTTGTTGGTTTCATCCATTCAAAACCAGCTTCGACGTGTGTTTTGGGATCTTGCTCCTGTTAAATGTGTGCAGGTTTCCCGTATTTCACCTAAGTGATCATCCTAAAGTTGATAAAATTGGTTAAATTAAAAGAAAATCTTCATAAACTAGATAAGGCTCAAGCAACCGTGTCACCATAGAGTTTTATTCAAGAGCTGGGAAAGGGCTGGTTGAAGTTTTATCAGGGGAAGCATTTTCTAGCAAAGAAAACTGCATTCTCAGCAATTTTCAAAACCCAGATACATATCTCTCATGTGTTGCCCTTATTATGATTGAAGTTAAACCCTGACATTGTTAAATAAGGTCCTTTTCCTGCTGGAAAACTCTGACTCAGACATGAAGGTTGATTCCAGGAAAGAAAAAAATGTGTGCAGTCAAAATATTACCTTGCACCACAGAGTGGTTCAGCCATGGACTGTCCCTTTGCAAAGAGCTGAGCACTTTTCTCTGTTCTTGTTCCATGCTGAGTGTTTGGTAACATTTTCAGTTGCAACCGATCAGGAGCCAGCTCTCTGGATCTGGAGTTCTCTAGAAGTCACATTAAAAACTTATTGACACGTTTCTCGAAATACTTAAATGCAATACTGAGTTCGATGATTGTTTAAATAAGTTTAGAAATATTTGCCTTTCTCTTCATTATTAAGTTGAATGTCTCGGTTCTTGTGCAGTAAATTAAACAACTACAATGAGATGGAACTGGATCATGTAGACGGTTTTTTTGTCTGTCCGCGATATTGAATTTAACAAAAATAATTTCTTGCATTTGGAGCTGATGGCCAGTAGTTGATAGTGTATTTTTATGATGCTTTAGTGTCCACTTCAGTCTTCTGTGTGCATTTATAACATAAAAATCTACAAGAAGCACAAGAAAATGGCTTTTAGACATTGTAGTGACCACTAGGCTTGAAAGGGTTAATTTGATATTCTTGCAAATTATTGTTTACAAACTACTGACCAGCACAGTATTCATATTGTGTTACAGCTACGTGGTGTAATTTGTGTCCTGCTGTTGTTTGCATACAGGTATGGCCAAATGACAGCAGGCAGTTACTGCTACATTGGACCTCAAGGGATCGTTCATGGCACAATGGTTTGTAAAAAAAAAATAAATAGATAAATAAGAAGAAGATCCACCTGAGTGAACTTGCCACCCCCACCTTCTTCAAATCAGACAAAACTGGTGTCAAAACATTTGTGCTACTTTGGCTTTGAATATATTAATGAAAGTGTGAAGGCCAAAAGGTCAACCAACCCCCCAAACTTTTATGAAATCCAACTTTCTTTATATCTTTAAAATGATAGCGGCACAAATGAAAACCTTTGCTGCACAAACCAGCACAAATGTAGCACTAACGTTTGACACCAATTTTGTTTGATTTCATAAAAGTGGGGGGGTTGGTTGACCTTTTGACCTTTACACTTTCATTAATATCTTCTAAGCCAAAGTAGCACAAACGAAAATTTTTGCTGCACAAACCAGCACAAGCGCAGCCGAGTTGATTGACACCCATTTTGTCTGATTTGAAGAAGGTGGGGGCTGGTTGACCTTGGATGACCTCTAGAAACATTTCTTTATATCTTTAAAATGATAGCGGCACAAACATTTGACACCAATTTTGTCTGATTTGAAGAAGGTGGGGGGACCAACTTCACTCAGGTAGAAGATCCTCATATCCAATCCACATCATGACATACTGCACTATATTGTTGTAGGTTATTTTTCAAATATGTTTTCTCTGTGCAGCTGACTGTATTAAACGCAGGTCGCAGGTACCTGGGGACCGACGACTTGCGGGGCCGCGTCTTCGTGACGTCAGGCCTCGGCGGGATGAGCGGTGCCCAGGCCAAAGCGGCCGTCATCGCAGGCTGTGTCGGAGTGATTGCCGAGGTCGGTTGGTTCCCAGTCGTTCCCGTGCCTCACTGAAAGTCACCTTTGAGAGCCAGAATAAGTGAAAACGTTTTGTCGCTCCTGTGTAGGTGGATGAAGCTCCGCTGAGGAAGAGACATGAGCAGGGTTGGGTCATGGAGGTGACCAGCAGCTTGGAGCAGTGCATCAAACGTATCCGGTAACACAGAAGAACATCGTCATAATTCATTCTCTACACATAATATCTTTGTTGGATGGTTAAAATGTTATCTATAATAACAGTAGCTGTTAGCACTGTTGCCTTGCAGCAAGAAGGTCTTGAGTTTAAATCCTAGTCCAGGTCTTTCTATATAGATTTTGCTTGTATCAAATTTCTTAAGGACAGCAAAAGCAGTGATGAATAATGTTTTTTATGAGCAACACAACCCACAAACCTGAGTTAGCTGTACCAGTTCTGTCAGCAGCAATGGGCCAGAAACACGTTAAACACTGAGATGTTTGTGATAGGACATATAAATTTTGAGTCAGGTCATACAGTTAAAAAGGCAAGTCTAGGAAATACAACAATGGTGTTTGTACATCTTTAGATATGCACTGAGAACAAAACAAAAAAAGTAAATCTATTTTGCAAATCCAACTGCAATCAGGTTTGAAGGATATGCATTTTGAAAACTGATCAGTTTCATCTTTAATATCTCCCTGTTGTCTCCCAGAGAAGCCAGGACCTCCAAGACACCCTTCAGTTTGGGATACCATGGGAATGTCGTAGACTTGTGGTGAGAGAGCTGTGAAAACTTTCACTGGACACAGTCAGGGCCTGCGTTAAAAATTAAACACTCTAGCTCAATTGATGCTGAAATTAGTCCAACTTTTCTGTTTGTAAACAGGGAGCGGCTGCTGTTGGAGTTTGAGAGGACAGGGGAGCTCCTGGTGGATCTGGGTTCAGACCAGACATCGCTGCACAACCCCTACAACGGGGGCTACTACCCTGTCCCGCTCAGCTTCCGCCAGGCCAACCAGCTCATGTCCACAGACCCCGGACGCTTCCAGAGCGTCGTCCAAGAGAGGTCCAGTGAAATTCATCTCAGAGCTGAACCGTGTGCAGCATTTTGTGGCTGATATTGTTTTTACTACCATGCAACCAATGCAATTACAGCCTCAGAAGACACATAAAGGCCATCAACAAGTTGTCGGATGCGGGTATGTTCTTCTGGGATTACGGCAATGCATTCCTGCTGGAGGCCCAAAGAGCAGGTGAGTTATTTATAAAACATGACACAAAGAGTATCAGACTCAGGGAAGATTTGAGCAGCAAACAGGAACATGTTTTTGGCTTTAATAGGTGCCGAGGTCAGCAAAGTTGGTGGAGGAGCAACCGAGTTCCGGTATCCGTCTTATGTCCAGCATATTATGGGGTGAGTATATATCCAATGATTTGTTGGTCCAGCTAGTGCAGCTATGCAGCATCAACCTTATTTTATGTTGGTCAGATAATAACATAATAGATTCTTGCTGCAGGGACATTTTCTCTTTGGGGTTCGGACCGTTTCGCTGGGTTTGCACGTCTGGCGATCCACAAGACCTGGCCGTAACCGACGACATTGCCGCTAAGGTGCTGGAGAAAATTGCCGCCAACGTGTCGGAACGTGTGAGGCAGCAGTACAGAGACAACATCCGCTGGATCAGAGAGGCTGGAAAGCACAAAATGGTCAGCCAAAGAAGATCTCCAAGTAGAGAATTACATGGAGACAAAACCAAATTTGTTCGTTTTTAACCTGTGTTGTTTCTTGTTTAGGTTGTTGGATCTCAAGCTAGGATTTTGTACTCAGACCAGAAAGGAAGAGTGTGCATTGCTTTAGCCATAAACCAGGCTGTTGCTGACGGAAGAGTCTCAGTAAGAAGATGAAATCAGTTGCAGTCTTAACACCTGTGAACTGACACGTGAATCTTAGTGTTGTGGTTTTCTGTTCTGCTCCTTCAGGCTCCGGTGGTCATCAGTAGAGACCACCACGATGTCAGCGGCACAGACAGCCCCTTCAGAGAGACCTCCAACGTGTACGACGGCTCTGCTTTCTGTGCAGGTGTGTGTTTTGCACACAGCTAAGATGATGAATCTGGTTTGAGATGGAAATTTGAGATTTTTTCTGCTTGCTCTTTCTGATGCTTCAGCACCTTGCAGAAGCATCCACACCCCTTGAGAATCATGCAATGTTTCCCTTTCACCACAGAGTAATGTGCTACTTTCTCTTGGTCTATGACATAAAATCCCAGTATAATTAAATGACTTTACAGGGTGTTACGTGAAAAAATGTGAATGAGTGCAATTAGTGTATTGTGATTATTGGCTCTGTAAAAGTAAATAGTTAAATAGTATGTCAATAATGTGCAGGTAGTTACAATTTCAGATCTACAAAGCTGATCACTCATGAATTTCCTTTTTGAAACTATTTCAGGTTTTCAGTCGTCAAATATTAACATAACTTTGGTTAATAAATATGCCAGGTTAATTTATAACCACAGTTTCATCCTGTCTAGAAGAAACTGTGACGATTTCGAAAGAAGCCTGGAGGTAGTTTGCAGCAAAACCTGATTTGGGTTTTGTTTTTCTTCCAACATGGCACAACACAGAAGCTCTTCCTCCAGGAAACCAGGAGAAATAAGATCAGGAGTGAATAACAATATTCACCCGATAATTTTTTTGGCTTTTGTTTAATCACTTCATTTCTGAGTGCAAAGTGAAAAACGGTAATTATGCACTCAAAATAAACCACAGCTGCTTCGAAAAGCTGTTTATCTTTCTTCCTTTTTTTTCTTTTTTTTTTAACTTGGAAAACACTTTTAAAATTATAACAGTTTTGTATGATTGTCTATAAGTTGTAGAGGCAACATAAAAGAATAAAATAGACATTTTAGGATTTCTCGGTGCTTCTTTCCCTCAGACATGGCCGTCCAGAACTTTGTTGGCGATGCCTTCAGAGGTGCCACGTGGGTGGCTCTGCACAACGGCGGCGGTGTTGGCTGGTGAGGCCAGTAAACAGTAATCTGGCTGTGTCGACGCGAATCACTGCGTCCTCAAGTCTGTCTCTCGCCGTCAGGGGAGAGGTCATAAACGGAGGGTTCGGCCTGCTGCTGGACGGCTCCGACGAGGCGGCGAAGCGCGCCAGGTCGATGCTCAACTGGGACGTTTCCAACGGGGTGAGGCTGCAGGCGCAGGAGCAGCTCGATGCCTCGGCGCGGAGCCGCTGCTCCGGTCGGCTGCATTCCTGTGTGGTTCTGCTTGTTGTGCAGGTGGCTCGTCGCTGCTGGTCCGGAAACACAAACGCCTACGAGACGATCCAGCGCAGCATGGAGGAGGACAGGCAGCTCCGCGTCACCATGCCGTTTCCTGTGCAGGACGAGCGTGTGCTGGACCGAGCCCTGCTGGGATAACTGGTGACGATTGAACCTAGTTAGACGCAGAGAGCAGAAGAAGCCAGTAGCTGCATTTACTTCAGTGTGTTTGTCAAAATGAGGCCTTTTCCAGCAGTATGAGTTATACAGATTTAGAAGAATCACCCACTGTGTTGATGCCATGATCTGAAAATGTGTTATGATAATGTCTGTTTTAAAGAATGAGGTTGAGGCGCACACTGTTTCCAACTTTTGATGGATGGACCAGCGATACGTATCACTAATAATACATATTGATACTAATATATGTCAGTGGGATGGATAGATGATATCACCCACAAAATGAACTGGATAGCTTTTAGGAAAGGCCAATATATAGAAAAAATGTTCGATGCAATTGAATACTTTTACCCTGTTTCATCACTTTTAACAATTTTTTGTGGTGAAAATGAATAAATAAACTCTTTGTTTTAATATTGAAAAATTAAATATCTGTTTGTGTCTCATAGTGCTGTGATCTAAATGTCATTTACTTGTGGTGAACCGTGAATAAAACGAGATGTTTTTCTCTTGTCTAAGTAAAAACCGCCTTATACCAATAAATAGTTTACGAGTTCGCAAGAAAGCATTGGCTTTTTTTAAAGTATTTTGGCAGGAAACCAGAGACATAGAAGACACAGTTACACAGAGCAACACCTGATATTCATGTCTCAACAGGATAAAAATGAGAAAGCAAAGGTTAAAATTTTTTATGTTTGTCTTTAACTCAGACATCTCCGACAATAATTTATATGGAAAGCTAAATTACCATAAAATAACTGAACTAGATTCTACTTTTCAAGGAAAACTTTGATCACTTTTTCCCTCTCTATTGAGATTACTTTAAACTCAATATATCTGAAGTACATTATCCTATCTAGATTAGTAATTGCTGATATTTACTATACCACGTTCTTAATGGGAAAACTTTCATTGCAGATGTCTAATATCCCAGTAAGATGTTTTCAGCTAGACATTTAACATGAAAAACAGATTCAGATTTATAATTTATCATTCAGGATGGGTAATATTTGCTTTATGACTTGTTTGGCAACACTATAATTACAATGGGAATAAAAATCAATTAAATGCCATATTAACTTAAAACAGGAGCAATTGCAAATGCATTTGTTAACATTTCTACAAATAAATAAAATATGAGTTTTGTCTTCTTGGAATTCTTTGTTCTTTAGTTTGTTTTTCGGTTGGGGTCTAGTTTTGAATATCTAGGACACAATACCTAATAATAAAACATATAAATAACATTCTCTGTCTGCAAAAGTTCAAACACCTGAACGGTTGATCTAAAATATCAGCTTTGACTAGAACTGAATTTTGCAAATCTGCATCTTACACAGTCCTCACACATGGTAAGACCAAAAAACCTAGAAAAATCCTGCCTTTCACCTGAGTTTGTTGGGTGGAGGGACTAACAAAACAGTTTTACAGTCACTGGCACCCGGTAAGACAAATGAAGCTGAAGCATTTAAATTAAGTGTCATTTAGGGTTGTTGTTTTTATAAGAGTGTGAGATCCCTTAACTAACAACGTGTAACTTCCTGTTTCAGTGCCGTTACACAAAGTTTCTTCACTGCAACTCAGTGTTCACAAAGGGAACAACAATAAAACATGTCATTAAAGGGAGTTAGATGTGTGCTGATTTTCACGAGCAAGCAAAAAAAGAGTTTATTTGACTAAAGTTGCTTATTACTCAGAGCAATAACTAAAATGTTTTAAAAGCAGCAAAGGGACCTAGATTTATTTTTTTTAATTTATGTCCAGATCACCTTAAACTACATTAAAAGTGTCCAATAAGACCCTCAGACATCTTTGGAATAATAAAATACATTTTATTTCTAAATATAACTCCTCTCCATAAACTTGTCACTATTAAGGTTAAATTAAACAGGTTTATAATTTCACAAAAGCTCCACACAGAAAGCCAACAGGTGATTACTATCAAAGTGTCCCAGACTTGTCGCCATGAAGTTATTATGAGTTGTTTTTTTAAATCAGTCAGAGGTTTGCGGCTGAGCCTGGTGGAGGAGAAAAACGTTAAATCCTTTTTCTTGAAGTTGAGATCCTTCCTCCACATGATCAGATTTCATCCAGATTGATTTATGAAGATGGTCTGAAACGTTTCTGTCATTGTTTATAGAAACGGCGAGAAGTTCTTCTGTCAGAGAAAATGAATAAAACACAAAGAGCATTTAATAACAAAAACAGTCTTAAAACATGCAAATGACTTTTTCATCTCCTTCCAATGAACGCATAATTTTTCTTTGGCAAGGCTACTTTTTTTGTCTTGGTAAAATATTTCTAGTTCAGATTTTCTCCTGAAAAAATAAATAGTTAGATTTTTTTATGTATCTTGTTAATAAAGTGGAAAATGAGGAACCTCAGCTGAGGACAGTAACACTTTGATTAGATATAAACAGGAACTTAAGCCAGATAAAGAGAAGATTACGTTTATAAGTGACATGGAGTGAACACGGTTTCTGAGCATTTGAAAGCATTTTTTCTGACTAGGAGCAAAATCAGTCTAAATTTTTTTAAGTCTAAATTCTCTGATCAGTCGTAAATCAAATACTATTTTAGCCATGTTCACAGTCTTCTAACAATTGCTTGGTAAAAAGAAAGAAAAAAACAGCCTACAGGGCAAATATTGGTTCCAGAATATTTTAATAGACTTACAATTTTTGAGCCACCCTACGGCCCCCAATCCTTCAGGATCCTAACAACGCCTCTGCTTAGCTCTGTGGTTTGATTTTAAGCAACAACGACCTGCCATAAGTTACTGTTTTCCGGCTGTCTGCCATATTTTTTTTCCAGGGATCAAGTTTCCGTTTCAGCAGCCGGGAGGTCGGCGGATGACCAGCATTGTTCTCCGCTCTCTCTCCGTCCCTGCTGGTTGTCCGTCGTTACGTGCCTGTTCCTTTAAGAAATCCATGAATGGAGCCTGAACTTGAGCTTTCCGCGCTGACGTAAAGGGTTACAGAGGTTGACGTTCCCTCAGAAAGCGGCGGAGATCTGTAATGAGGACCGCATAGGGGGGTGGAACTGATTTTCTTATTATATTTATACTCACTTTTAATGTTTCAAATTAAGTTTTAAGTTGCCTCGTCTTTACTCTTTGCGAACATAACGGTTCCGCTGAAACCTCCGCCCTTTTCTGAGAACCTCTTTTGCCTTATTTGCAGGTTTGCCTCTTTTTTTCTTGTTCTTTTTTTGCTTTTGCAGTCTAAACAGTCTGGATATACCAAAGTCCTCTTGTTGGATCACAATGCCGCTGGATTGCTCCTGTTGGAGACGGCAGTGAGCTTCCGTCGGTTCGGTTTTAAGTGAAAATGCTTCATATGGAGGAGGAGCAGCAGGAGGAGACTCCCAGCCCGGCGCTCCGCAGCGGCGGCTCCTCCGGTCTGGCCCCCAGCAGCAGCAGCAGCTGCCCGGTGGGGCTCCTGCCACCTGCCTACCCCAAAGCGGAGTTTAAGAGAAACGCGGTGACTGATGACTACAAGATCACGTCTCAGGTTCTTGGTCTGGGAATCAATGGCAAAGTGCTGGAGTGTTACTGTAAGAGAACCGGGGAGAAATGCGCCCTGAAGGTTTGTATTTACTTTGATTTAATGTCTTAAAAAACATCAATAATGAATTTCCACTCGATTTTTTTTTCTACTTTAAAATTCTACATTAGCTGACGTTAGTTAACTTTCTTGTAATTAAAATATAATTATTACATCAATAGATTGGCCAGACAGTGATGTGCTGCCTGTGTCGCTTTCAGCTTTGTTTTTTCCTCTTTTTTTCGCTGCCTGGACAATGATATGCTCTGTAATGATATTGCGTAATAGTCTGTATGAGTGACATTTAACAAAAGTAGTAATTTTCCTCTCATCCGCTCCACAGTGAGTGTTCAGCAGTGAGCTCAGATTTAATCAACAAGCAGCGCGTTATTGCAGCAGAGCTTTCTAAACAATAAACAGGAAGAGCAGCTTCAAGTGACTTCTTCCAAGAGTTTTTCTTTGGAAAGTCTGAAGCTATGACTAAGCAGGTATGGTGAAATGTTGGGAGCTCCTGCATTCCTGGTCAGGACTCATTTATGAGTAGCACACTCTTCAAAACAGCTGCTTACAGAAAAAAAACACCTAATTAGTGTGATTTTATTTTTTTCTGGCTTGGGCCTGGACTGAACTAAAAGAGGTTTGGGTTTGAAATGAGCCCACAGAGTTTTCATTTCCATTCAGTGGCCGTCAGGTGTTGCAGGTGAAATATCTTCATCTTCATCTTGTCAGAGGAAGATCATTTCCTCTGACAAGAATTGAAAAATTACTTATATTCAAACATTTACAACTTTTGAAATTTCCTTATTCGATAATTTTTGTTGCTGTTGCTTTTAAATAAACTTTTCCCCCTTCAAATTGTGTTTTTTTCTTAGAATAAACTAGCAGTAAAGTGAGAGCTGCGTTTTTCTCCAACACTAACAAACTGCTTTAAAATGCCTTTATTCATTCAAACAAACTGAAATTAAATGTTTATTCTTGTTGTGTTTGTGGAAGAATATCAAACAAGATGTGTTAATTTTTTTTCTATATTTAGAAGGAAAAAAAAGCTTTCAAGTGCCTCTTTCTTCACTGAGGCCTTTTCTGTAAACGACGTTCCTGCTTGCGTTAGGTTATGTCACATTATTTATTCCAGCTGACAGACATAACAGTCACTGAAACTCCGACAGCTACTTTTCTGAATACCTATAAACATCATTATTACTCAGACGGCTCTTGCACCTAATTTAAGGGCAACACCTCACAACAGGAAACACTTTCAGCTCTTGTTCTGCTGGCAGGGATAAACTTCCCCTGTGCTGCTTGTTATGTGTTGGCAGGCTGATGCAGAGGCTTGGACCGACTTCCCCCTCCCCGCTGAAGCTGAGCGTTTTCTCACATCCTTTGCTCCTCCAGGATTCAGATTGCACTTGTGATTTTCTCGAGGACTGAAGCGTGGATCCGTCCGGGGAGGCGGAGGGGAAACGTCACGGTCTCAGCTGCAGCCCTTCGCCTCATAAATGAATCGTGCTACTGAACGCAGCCCTCAAAGTTTCAGTTTCAGCACCAGTTCGTTTTTGATGTGAAGCTGCAGCTTTGCATTGAAGATGACCTAACAATAACTCTGGTCTTGCATGGACATGAGAAATGTGCTTTTGGTGTTTCGCCAGATTCTCTACGACACTCCTAAGGCCAGACGCGAGGTCGAGCTTCACTGGCGAGTGTCGGGAGGCCCCCACATCGTGCGAATCCTCAGCCTGTACGAGAACATGCACCAGGGAAAGAAGTGTCTGCTCATTGTGATGGAGTGGTGAGTGTCCCCAAAAAGCGAACAAATTCAGACGCAAACAGCTTTAACCACGTGGTGTCGAACTGATAATAACTACCTGCGACTACAAGAAGTCTCCTAATCTTCTTTGACTCCACAGCTAAAAACTGGGGTTTCATTAAAATTGGCCCCTAAACAATGGTTACATCAACATGCAGAAAACTGACCATAAACGACAATTTGTGTCGTTGTGCTACGTCAGAACCTGAGTGTTTGTGGGACTCTGCAACCAGAGTCACCATCTTTGTTTCAGGCGACAAGGACGGTGAAATCAAGTTAAGCAACAAAAAGCTCATAGATGCAAGTCAGGGGAAAAAAATGCCAGATGATTCATCGAGGCGTAATCAGCACTGCTTGCTTTTTATTTGTTTATGGCTTTCTGGTAGTTGCATAAAAGAAGAACCTGTTCTGGTGTGCTCCACTTTTTCCTCTCTTAAAAAGCCTAGAGGTTAGAAATTTCCACAAAACCTGTGTCTCAAATCCCACAACTAAATTTAAGCTATTTTCAATAAAACATGGTCACAAAAAAATGCCTTTTTTATTTTCTTACATTTGCTCTCAAGTTAAAAACAGCAACCTGATCTCTGACTTAGATCAACATTTATTTTTTCCACCTTTCTGTCTTCTGTGAGCCTGAAGTTTTTATTTTAATGCAGTTTTCATGTCTATATGTAACACGTTTTCCTTTTTCTTTTTTACTATTTCTTATACTTTACTGTAAACTTTTAAATATTTAATTCTGTTTCTTTTTAATTATTTTTATTCACAATTATCAGCACTTTTGTCAGTGTCTGCTGTTTTTAAAGCCTGCTTGTTCTGGTTTGGCTCAGTTTGGGTTTAAGGAATGTTACTGTTATGCTGTCCTGAACGTTTATCCTCTGAATCCTGTTTACCCAGAACTCTTAATCTCCCCTGGACTGTTTTTGGTCTGCGCTTCGATTAGTGCTGATATTTACGTGAAACACATCCTCTGATGTTGACAGACTCGCCCAAATCTCTCCTTGGTAGCTTAAAACCTTCTGAGGTGCTGCCAAGTTTGTGAGGGCTTACTGTGTAACCTATTGTTTGCAAAATCACTCCAAAACTTTAGTTGTACCATATTTTAACTCAGTGTAATGGTTGCAGGTTTCTGACGTCACTATCTTTGTTACACTAAAGTGATGAGCCAGAAAATACATCAACGTCAATACTGGTAGTCAGAAATTTTCTTTCTTTTTTTTTTTGCATAGAGGTTTTTCTAAACTCAATGAAAACTGTTAATTTTCAAAAAATTGTATTAAATTAAAGTAATTCCCTATTTTTTATTTCTGTCTTTAAAGGGGTGGAGTTATATAAAATCAGCTCTTTTACAAAGTTATAAATGTAATATAAATACATATAAAAGAGGTTTTTTTATGAAAAGTATTTTTTAAGTCAGATGTTCAGCTAATGTTAAAAGTGACTGAAAACCAATGGGTTTTAATTAGGGAAATTAAAATGATTGACTGTAGGGGCGTCAGTCAGTCTCTAAGTAGCAAAACTAGACTGTTCTACAGATTTGCAGCCACCTTTAAAATGTTTTACCTGATTTTGACACTGAATCTGGAAATGTCCCTAAAGTATATTCAAATAGAGCTGGGGTAATTTGGAAATAACTCGTAAAATATTGCATTTTACCCTGCAAAAACACAAAATCTTTCCAAGTATTTTTATTTTATTTTTTGTGCAAACATCTCAGTACACTTGAAATAACACAAAACCAACCTACAAGTAACGCTTTAGCAAGAAACAGGAGCTTGTGTTATGGCAATAATTCCTTAATGTTGATGAAAAAGTACTAGTTACATTGACAGATGTTTTCACTGAAGACATGAAAAAATGTCTTGCTGTAAGTAAAATAATTTCCTAGTGGTACTTTTAATCAATATTATTGACGTTAAACAATCTTTGATTTTGCTGAAAAGTTACTTTAAGTTTGTTTAGTCGGTCATATTTGCACTTGAAACGAGACCAAAATGACTTTGTAAGATTTAGTGTTTTTGCAGTGCATTTCTTCCTTTTTACATAAATCGTGTTAAATATGTGCTATGATCTGCACTGAGTTTGGTTTTGCTCTGAAGAGTGACCTTCTCTCAACACTAAATGACCAGGCACAATGGTTTGCTTTGTTCCGATGTGCTGTGGAGAACCGTCCTGTAAGCGCTTGCCAAGAGTGTCCACTCTGTCCCAGTTCTCATCTCTTTTGTCCACCTTGTCTCAGCATGGAGGGAGGGGAGCTGTTCAGCCGCATCCAGGTCAGAGGGGACCAGGCCTTCACTGAGAGAGGTGGGTCAGCTCTTCTGTTCAGCCGCCTGATTTGCGTCTCGTCAGGTTCACCTCGGTGTTTACGTTGAGATTGTCCCCTCAGAGGTGTCGGAGATCATGCACGACATCGGCACGGCCATAGAGTACCTCCACCATGTGGACATCGCTCACAGAGACGTGAAGGTAACACTGCTGGCAAAATCATGATATAAGGATGATATCAGTCGATATCAATAATTTTGTTTTAAATATATGAAATATGGCCAAGCTAGGGACGTGATCTTTCCTGTCTTACAATTTTCACTCCATGTCATTGTGTGTGTTTTTTTTTAAGCTGTTATGAGGCACGTTTGCAAAACCTTAAACTGCTGCAGTGCGTATTACTCAGCAAATTGTTGCTAGGTAACCAAAGAGTGAGTGAGTGAGTTGATGCCACCCACCTAGCTTAGCTGGCTACGAGAGGTTGAGCAGATAAAGCTTTTTCCTCTGCCTAGATCACCCACAATGCTGTGCGGCTTTGGATCGGAGTTCAGTGAAATTATTGATCAGACGTATAATTTATTGATATTGAATGCCATGTGTATTATCGATTTATTGTCCAGTAGAGTATAAAGGAAGATTCACATTTCACTTTTCCTTTTTTACGGTTGCAGCCTGAGAACCTGCTCTACAAGACAAAGGACAGCAACGCTACGTTAAAACTGACCGACTTTGGCTTTGCAAAGGAGACTAAAACGCACAATTCCCTCCAAACCCCATGTTACACCCCGTATTATGTTGGTGAGAGCTTGAACCAGCTGGAAGCTACTGCCAGCCGTCATATGACTGACTGATGTTAACTTTTCATGTTGCGTCACTTTGGAGCATCTTTCTTAGCTCGTTACTGATTTGTTTCTTCCACGCAGCGCCTGAAGTGCTCGGGCCGGAGAAATACGACAAGTCATGTGACATGTGGTCTCTGGGGGTCATCATGTACATCCTGTGAGTATCGTGTATGTCTTGACCTCATTCAGCTTCGTTTATTACGTAGATCTGCTATTCAGCTGCTGAAACCACGGGAAATGTTTTTCTCATTTTATTTTAATTTTTCAAACTTTTTTCTCTTTTCTTTGTCGTTGTTTATTTTTTTCTTATTTCCTGTTCTCTCTAGTATTTTCTTCTTAATTTTAATTTGCTATCTTTTTTCGGACTTTTTTCCCTTTTGTTTATTTTTATTTGTTTCTATTTTTTCTCATCTTTCATCCCCTCATCTGTTGATTTGTTTGTCTGTTTGTTTGTTTGTTTGTTTGTTTTGCAGACTCTGTGGATTTCCCCCGTTCTACTCCAACACAGGCCAGGCCATCTCTCCAGGTATGAAACAGAGGATCAGACTGGGCCAGTATGAGTTTCCCAACCCTGAGTGGGTCGACGTTTCTGAGGAAGGTCAGTATTTCTACAGTTTTCTACATCACACAAATTAAATAAGTAAATAACATATATTTTACTTATTTGAATCACAAGAACGTCCTGAATTAGCACAGCACAGTTATAATTATTAAACCGTTTATTTTAGATTTTATGCACTTAAATCTAGAAGAGGTATTTAACATGCATAAAGCCTCAAAAAGAGTTGATTTTTTAGTGGATCAACACTTGCTGAGTCTTTCCTTGAAATCTTTGTTTTTGTTTATTTTCTGTCCATTTCCATGTCAGTATCAGCTGCTAAGCATAACAGATTAAACAGTGTTTGGTCGACCTTTAAAAGAAAATTTTAAAAAGTATCTAAGAAGGAATGAGAATGTCTTTGTGACAGAATGGTAATGATACAAGGCATAAGATCAAATCATATGAAAAATATTTTAATAAAGATTTAAATTTTTTGCACAGAACAGAAAATCAGGCTGCATGTTCAGGGAAACATAATGCGTTTTCTGGTTTTGGAAGTTATAGATATCTTGCTTGAATTCAATGAATTGTAGCAGCTTAATGCATTTTCATAAAAGCACATTAAAATAAGAGCTGTTTGCTTCTGTGCCTGCAGCCAAACAGCTGATTGTTCAGCTGCTGAAGACGGACCCCAGTGAGAGGATGACCATCGGTCAGTTCATGAACCATCCCTGGATCAGTGTAAGTTCATACTTTGCTTTCTCTCTGTCTCTAAATCATAACAGCAGTCTGTTCTGTGTGTGATGTTGATGCTCTGACCCAACAGCAGTCGATGGTGGTCCCACAAACACCTCTGCACACGTCTCGGGTTTTGACAGAAGACATGGAGCTGTGGGACGACGTGAAGGTGATGCTCCGTCCAGCTTCCTGGAGTTTTGTGTTTGTGTGTGTGTTTTTAGAAAGTTGCCACTAGGTGGCAGACGCGTACCAGATCACATTTATACCTCAACCTGTTCCTGCAGGAGGGAATGACCAGCGCTCTGGCCACCATGCGTGTGGACTACGATCAGGTCAAAATTAAGGACTTGGACACTTCCAACAACCCTCTGCTAAACAAAAGACGGAACAGGCCAGCAGGTGGCGCTACAGGCCATGCAGAGGGTGCAGACAGGGGCAGCAGGGACGGAGGCGTGGTGGCCTTTAATGAAGAGCATGGAAAAACGATTCTTGGACAAAATTAGTATAAAATCAAGCTGTATGCAATAATCCCTCCACATATCATTTACTTTGTGTCTTTATTGTTTGTGTTTCATTACTCATTAGTAGGAAAAAACATCACATTTGTATTTGAACAATTTTAGCACTGAAGCACAAAAATAAATTTTAACAAATTATTCTGTCACTTTTTCTACTATTATCTACTCCCTAACAGAAGCAAAAAAATTTGCAAATGAAAGTAAAAAAAAAAAAAAAAGATAAATAGCATTTATGAAATATAATGGTTCACAGTTCTGGACAAAATGAAGACGCCACTGCAAAATGATCAGTTTCTCTGATTTTACTTATTTTAGGTAAATGTTTGAGTAAAATGAACATTGTTGTTTTATTCTCTGAACTACTGAGAACATGTCTCTGAACTTCAAATCAAATTTGCAGAAAATGAGAAATGGTCAAAATAATGAAAAAGATGCGGAGCTTTCAGATCTCGAGTAATGCAAAGAAAACAAGATCATGTTTATTTAGGAACAACAAAACTAAAGTTTTAATTCAGGGAGAGTTCAGAAATCTATATTAGGTGGGATAACCAAGAGGTTTTCCATGTGGTTCAGAGCAGTGGGCTCTTCATGTTTTTTCAGAGCTGTATATAACATAACTATTTATATGGCCCCCCCAGAGTTTAAAGGGGCCACATTATTAGAACCTACAAGTTAATAGTTGTGTGTTTAGATATTATTTTATCAATGGAATGAAAGCAGTTTTTGTCTGTATAATGCCAAATTACACACTTTACAAGGTGCTACTTAAGGTTACAGACCCAGCATTTTATTAATATTCTGACAGTTTATCAATTTGTATTTTTATTAATACACGTTGCCACAACAAATTCTTTGCAGTCATGCAACTCCCTGACCAGAGACTCCTGGTCTGTGAGTCTCTGGTCTCCCAGACCAGGAGACTCCAGGATGGAGCTTCCTAGTCTGGGAAGGTTAGATGGATCAGAATTATCATTCACAAATTAATTTCCTATGCTGGATGGTTTCTTATCTGGAGGACGGTGGCAGCATTATGCTGTGGGAATGTTGTTTTTCAACAGGGACAAAGAAGCTGTGTAGACTCAATGGGAAGGTGGTTGAGGTTAAATAAGTGCCAATAATCAAAGAAAACTTGTTAGAGGCTGAAAACAATTAGGTTCCAGCAGGACAAACAAATGTTTTGATCCAAATGTGACTTAAAGCCCTGCAAAAAGGACATATAAATAAACTTTATCCGAATGTAATTCTTGTAATTTATCAGTTTTTAAAGTACAGCTGTGGTTCCGATTTGGATACCCAAGTGGAAATGCAACACTGGTTTCAAACATTTGCTTGGGCTAAATCAGTAATGACTGCAGCTCCATGAGGACATATGTGAACTGGCTGAACTCTTTCCTGGTGGCTCTCAGGTGGCTACAGTACATAAACAGATTTGCCTATTCAAAAGAGTGCTCTGTTCACACACTGTCCATCAATTTGCATAAATGCTCGTTTCACGGGAACTGAAGACATCCAGACCAGGTATGAAGATCAGAAAGGACTCAAGGGACACATTTAGAAAGGACGCAAGGAGAAGCTTGAGGCAGCTGAGCTGAGCAGGAGACCATGGCGCTCAGTCACATCCTCCAGTCTCATATAATGAGCGACCTGCTGACGATCCGTGAGAAAGGTATCCTGGTTCGTCTGCTGGAACCGCACTGCAAGGTCAGTCCAGCGACTTTACAGAACCAAATAGCCAAATATGGCTGAAACATTTAACACAGAACTAAAACTTTATTTATGTGGTTGATTTTTGCTCCCATATAAGTATGATTCCTATAGCTACGACAGTTTATATGTTATCAGCTGCTTCCATCAGGAGGTCTGCAGGGTGAATGGCTTTAGTTTTTCTGGAAGCCGAAGTTTGTCTGGTCGGCCAGCGGCCCCCGTCTGGCCACCCTGTTTTTGGTGGCAACACCAATAGGATGACCAAAGCCACTGAAACTAAGATCAACTTTGAGACAAAATATTGAATCCTTTTTGTTTCCAGCTGGAAATAAAAACATCTCTATCTTCAATTAGATTTTGATCCTTCACATTACCTTATCTGTACCAACTTTTATGGTCTTATAAAATCAGTGAAATACACTCACGATTTCTTAGTGGTAATTATTAATGTGCACCATACATGCTGCATGTAACCAGTGTCCACTTAAAAATCATCATATCCCTCCTTTATGAAATAATGGAGGGATATGAGTCTGACTGAATATTTGTGCACGAATGTAGATTTGAAGCCCATAAAGTCACATATTTTCATAAAGTCGCCAGTTCCAGCATTGGTCACACCTAGAAACAAAATATAATGAAGGTATTTTAAAATTCAATAAATGTAAAACATAGTGACCCAGGGAAGAGGGGATATTTTCTGTAGCCACTCTTCAAATCGGAAATACAAGAGAACATATCATTCAGGTAAGGTGATCAATGGTCTACATAATTCAGGAAATAGTTCAAAGAAAAATTACTTCACACCTAAACTTGACCATATTTACTGACAAACCAGTAATTACAAAACCTTTAAACAACTCAAACTGTGGCAGCTTAGACATGGAGCCATGTTTGTTTTGTCAATAAGCACATAAGCAGATAGAGAGAGAGAGAGTTTATGCAGCTGCAATACAAAGTAATCATTGTTTTCTTTCCTTTTTGCACATCTTTACTGGAGATGCAATAAATATTGGTGCAACAGTCAAATACAGCCTGGGGTAACTTAAAAAATGTATCCTAGTTGGTCAAAACTACGGTAGCCCAGATACTCCAGGCCAGTGATTGTGAGGGTGAGAGCCGGAGCTGGCATCGTGTGGACTGCGGTGTGATCTGCCTCGTCGAGGACACGTCTCTGCAGTCCTTCTTCCTGCGTCTCTACTGCGTCCAGGTGAGAAGAACAAGACAGAGCTTGTTGCTCCTCCCACTCACACATGCAGAAACATACAGTTTTTTCCCCCCCTCTGTAGAGTGGCAGCCATTTTTGTTTGTTTTCTGTGTTCAGGCAGAGCTGCACATATGGGTCAGCTTCCTCTAATCTCCAGTTTCCTCTACAAACAATGACCCCTGTTTAAACTGGTGCATCTGCTCTGCTGCACGTACAACCCAGTTTACCAGCACTTCTTCTTTTTGCCTTGTCCCTCCCTTTACTACAGCGTGCCAAGTTACTGTGGGAGCAGGAACTGTACATTCCTTTCAAATACGCTGCGAGTGGAGCATACTTCCATACTTTCCCTGGAGAAGTAAGTAATCTTGTTTGAATAGCCTGTCAGTGTGTTCATGTGTCCCATGCGGTGTTTTGCAAAAGCACTCATACTATTTAAACTTCTCCATATTTTTGTCACATAAATTTTAACTTATGTTTAGGTATTAAATCCCCACTTCTTGGTTAATAATTCATGGAGCCATTTTTTTTTAAATCACAGTTTTGCGCTTTTGGTGACTGAATTTTGAGTCCAATTTTTAAGTCTGACCTCAAATTGGACGGAGAATGTCTGAACATGTCAAAATTTCAGATATTGACACAGGTTTGTCACTTTAGACTTTGACTATGCCATTCAAATACATTATCAAGATTTGATGTTAGCTATTCAATTGTAACTCCCGTCATGTCATGAAGAGGAGCATTGACAAAGCATGATGCTGCCACCACCATACGTCAGTGGTAGTGCGATGTTTGGGGTAGTGGGCAGTGTTAGTTTTCCTTCACACATCGTGTTGAGCATGTTGGGGAAAAAAGTTTAAACTTAATCTCATCTGATCAGAACATATTCTACATGTTTGTTGCATCACCTACATGGCTAAATTTAAACAGAACTTTTTATGCGTTTCTTTCAACAACAGCTTTCCGTTTTTCCCATTCCTACGCTCTTCCTCAACCTAACCCTTCTTTAAGCTTTTCCACAACTTTACCCCTGACCAGTCTGTTTCACTTATTTGTCTCTGTGATCCTGTTTGTTCGCTATTGTTCTCTAAAAAAAACCCTCTGGGGCTTTTAAAGAAAAAAATGTTTATTCTTAGATTAAATATCCAGGATGCTTACTTAGTAAATGAACACTATATTAGAAATTTGTTGCACTAGATTTTATTTATTGGGATCACATTAAAGGTGTCGGCACTCCAAACTTTCCACACTTTTAGTAATAAAACAGAAAAACATCATGTCCCACTGGTGTCAGTCTATTAAAATCCCAGCATGATACATTAAAGTTGATAGCTTTAATTTGGAAAAAAAAAAAAAAGAAAAGAAAGAGAAACAAAAACTTTTCTATTTCACCATCGGATTATTTGTTCCTTCCCTGCAGGCCCACCAGGTCGGCCTCAACTTTGCAAACGAGTCCGAGGCCGAGGAGTTTCAGTCTGCAGTGGAGGATGTTCAAGGTTAGACCAAGGAACAGACCAATTGTCTGTCCTCCTGTCTCACATGAAATGCGTTTGGTCCTCTTCATAGCATAGCATATTAAAAGAGAAACTGTTAGAGACTGAAATTCCTGGTTAAGCTCCTGCTACATGTTTCTTTTTGCAGAAAAGATGACAGCCATGATTGAGCAGACCAAAACTGAAGAAAAGGTCATCTCAACAAGCAACCCACCTGATTTGAAGTAAGAACGAACGCATTTTAATGAGAAGACTGAGAAATCCTGTGAAAAGGCAGTTTACACCCTGCTTGTGTTTTGTAGGGAAGAAAATGAAGAGCCAAATTGCTTCCCAAGTTTGGTGAGCCAGCTTGTGTGTAGAGAACATAATGTGTTAGTAAAACTAACAGCACTGTAGAAATACTGTAACATGTCTATAATTACTTCCATTTTCTAATGTTAGTTTTCAGGTCTGGATCCAGATATGAAGAATCTGTTGATGGAGGCAAGACTAAGCGAGGAAGACCTTAAAAACAAAGACGTTGCTGAAGTTGTCGACTGCATCATTAACCAATTTGGAGGACTGAAAGCTGTGCAAAAAGAGCTGAAGAAGAAAGGTATGTTTCTCTCGAAATGATCTTTTATTTTTTTTTGAAACAACACATTTTCTCTCAGTTACTAGCTTTTTTAATTTAAAAAGATCAACAATTGAATAAGCCTGAGTGACTTCTCTGGTACATTTGATAGGCACAGTTTCGCAGACTTTACCGAGATCTGCAGGGGTGTCCATTTCCCTGGCTTTGCAGAAAGGACCCCTACCCCCGGTCCCCTCAGCCCAAAACGCTGAGCAGACAACAGATAACACAACCAGAACAGGTGACAGTCAGGATACTCCTCCTGCTGCTCCTGGACCTGGAGGATTAAGAAGAAGTGCCAGTTTTAAAGATGTAAGGAGAGTCTCTGTCTATCTGTCTGTCTGTCTGTCTGTGTTTTATATTTTTAAAACTTAAGGACTAATCCAATTGTTTTGTGTTTTTAGGTGGGCTCGTCAGCAGAACTACAAAAAAGCGATCTCATCCTGAAAGCACTGAGAGAAGTATTCAGTCAAAAGCAGATGCTCCGGCAAACCTCAAGACAATTTCAAGATTAAGACTCAAGGAAGAAAAAAGAAAAACATTAAGAAAGACAGATAGATGGTGGAGCAGCAGATGCATTAAGATATGCGAGTTTTGCAATATATGAGCTGATTATGATTTTTGTTGTTCTCATCCAAAGTCATTAATGCAGCAGCAAGAAAGTTCTGGAGGTAATAGATGGGAAGTGAAAGTGATGATTGCCTGAAACTCAGTAAACTTAACATCTTTAAACTTAAAAATCACCAGCAAGCTTTCAAATAAAAAAATATTCAAAAATGATGCCTGTTGGATTCCTGTTTATGGCGGGGGTTTTAAAAATAACTTTCAAAACTGACTACTTCTTCAGTTAATTGTAACAAGATCCATGGAGACTCTCCATAAACTGTTTAATTAACGTCAGTGTTAGTAATGTTTCCAAACATAATGAATTGTGACGGTCACACATTTACCTGTGAAGAATCCAACACTCGTATTTCACTTTCTCAGAATTAACATAGAAAAGTCAAAGATTTTCTGTGATGTTTTGCTAATTAAACTAATTCATTTTTTGCATTTGAGGGTTATTTACAGTGAAGCCATAATATATTTACATGGGAAATGCGAGACAGTGGTAGTTAACTTGAAGTTGTTTTAGTTGTTTGATGTTTTTATTACAGTGCACATAAAAACACAAGCCATTAAGTTCTTCCAACATTATTCTAGATAACCTAGTTTTAAAAGGCAGTGGAACCCAGTCACAACAAAAACTCTGTAAATGTTTTTGTTGTAATTTCGAACTGCAGAGTGGTGTTTTGGAACTAAGATAATTAACCTATTTTTAAAAAGAGCTGGCACAGGAGTGAAACAGTTGATTGCGACTCCTCCGGGGTTTAAGGTGTGGATGAATTGCTAAACTGTCAACAAGGCGTACAGGCCAAAACTGAACCCATCCCAAACACACAACCCTGCCGAGATTAGATTAGTTCAGCACTCAAAGATAAAATGGTGAAAAACATCTGAAAACCAATAGGAGAAACAGCATTTGAATCACACATGACCAAAAATAAGATAAAAAGGATTGAAGTGAGAGTCAAATGTGACAAAGCAAAGATGAAATTATAAAAAAAATTACCCAAATATAGAACAACATAACTTTAAAATGTCACAGAAGGGCTTGAAAGGAAAACGAAATGTGCAAACTTACCAACTAATGATTTAGGACAAATGTAAGCATTCAACAACGTTTTACAACATAAGATGTTTTGTGATAAAACTAACAAAATGTAACTAAATTTTAATCCTATTTTCAAATCATAGAAGAAAATTAATTCTCTATCAACTTTGTGACAAATGAAGAGAGGTAGCAGTTACTTTTAATAGCCTGCTGTAGATATTGAAAGCACATTTTGCATAAGTACATACAATAAAATTCCTAAAATTATAATTTCCTGTTGCATCCATAATCAAAAACATTTTTTTTGGGGGGGGGGGGGGTTGTAAGACCCACAGCAGACAATAAAAAAGATAACAAATATTTCCAGAATGTGGACGATTTAAAACAATAGTCTGCCAGACTAACAGTTAACAAAATATACATATATAAACCACTTTCACACCATGGCTCTGTGTTTGTTTCAGTCTGGCTGATTTGAATTTCCATCTACTTTTCCAGACTCAACTTTCCAGAGTTCTCGTTATTCAATATACAACTTCAACAATAATTGACTCAGAATATGAAGCACCTGCAATAATTTCAAACCGCAGAGTGGCATGAAGAACGAATGGATGGAGGCAACACAGAGAATCATAAAGTTTAAAAACTTTTATCCAGTATTTTCCTTCTCGCTCTCTAGAACCGTCCTTTCAGCTCAGCATTCCCGTCCTGAAAACTTGAGAAGCTGGTAGGTGACGGTGGCCACGCACACGTCCAGGCCGGATGCTGCTTTACGAACACGCGCTCGCTCGAGCTGTCTGCGTGGAGGTGAACATGCGCGCGCCCGTGTTGACGGAACTGCACGCTGAGCTCGCGCGCTCCCTCCCACTTCATTCATCTCCGCCTGCGCTCGGCTGCAGACAGGCTCCCACTCACTGACAGCAAGAGGCTTTAAACCGAGACCATGAGGGGCTCCTGCCGCCCGAACAACCCGCGGGACAGGACAGGTAGGCACCGAACCGGACCGGACCCGTTCCTTTCCGCACTCTCGTGTGTTTTCACGTTGTTGAGACGCTGTGTGCAGACAGAGCTGCAGCTGGGTTAGTAGCAGGCGGACGAAGTAAACAAGCCAGTGTCACGTAGGCTTCCTTCTGAGATGACGGGTGGAGAGGCGGAGCAGGCTGACACTTACAGCCGTGAAATTAGCTTAATAATGTTGTTCTAGGGTTTATATGGAGGAAAGAAAGCTTGGTAGAATGGAGAGGACTTTGTTGTTAGCATCTCCTTATCAGCTGCTTAGCCTGGCTGCAGCCTGCGAGCAGCTGGCTGCTTGGAGAGGGAAATCTAGGAAGTGTAAACTGATTCCTGAAGGAAGCTTCTCTCATGTCTATTACTGCATTATGTCTCTGAAACACATTACATGCTGAGTGAGGGTCGGAACTCAGCTTCTGTAGATTCGTAAGACTAATTTAACTTCACAGTCACTTCGGTTATATGTCTACAAAAGATAAATACTCCATTAAATAAGGAAGTATTTCTTCAGCAAATAAGTAAATAAATATTACTGTAAAAGATTTTGTTTTCACAAAATAAGTAGGCCACTAATACACCATACATTCAAAAGTAAACAACAATAAGGCTTTTCTGATTATTTCTGCAAATAGATTAAGGAACAAATGCCATAAAGAACTAAACAAGAGATTATTTCTTCAGCAAGTACACATTTATTCAGAAAGCAAACAAAAAATGTTGTTCACTCAATAAATACATAAGAACGTTAATAAGAGATTTTTACACAAATAGACATATAAAGAAGCACATTTAATAATACACTTTTAGAACAGATTATTATGATTATTATTGCAAATAAATCATTTTAAAATAACATTTTAAAAAAGGAGTGAGAGAATATTTCAATTCACTAAAGCGTAGTCCTTCATTTCTTAGCAGAAGGATTGTGCATCCGAGTTACCGGACACTACATGATGCTTATGTTTTAAGCACTTACTGTAAAAAAGCTTTACATTTTCTGGCTATTATTTAACACTTGTATAAAATAGGTTGAGTTGGGCCCACAGTAAAATGGCACAAGCACTGTTTGCGCCTGCTGCAGGTAACATATGTTGGCATGGTCACCGGACAGATGGAGAGCAGATTTCCACGTTAAGTTGGGGTTTGAAATCCAGTCCAGAATGTGTTCCAGTGTTATCATGGTTCACGTTAACATCTGAATGTTTCTGTTTGCCTTACTTTAAAAAAATAAAACCCACCATATCACTTATGTTTGAGAAGTTCCTTGAGGAGAAAGGTAAGCACGATGCACCTGAGGAAGGATTTGTACTATGACCTATATAAGACAGAGTCTCATGTAATGTGAGAAGGTTTTTGTTATGCAATTTCATGAGTCATATGTCCTGGAAGCCTGCGTAGTGCAATATTGCTGTGCTGTCATGTTTACCAAGCGGCTTGCAGACAGATAGATCCCAGTGCGGTAACAGTGGTTTAGATGGCTGCTGTGGCAGATGCATGGAGGATGAGCAGAGCTGGAGATGTGCTCCATTTTTACACTTCCTGAGAGGAGGGGCTGTGCCTAAAAACACACCACAGTGCAGCTTGCTTCTTGTGGAGACTGCTTTATGTGTTCTAAGACATTTAAACATCTGCACTTTGATACAGGTAGACATTTATTTCAGCTGCTAGAGCGCCAGATGTAACTGTGAGGCTTTGTTCCCTATATGTGCAGTGGATGGACTTCAGACCTGTAGTAATCATGCAATTATATACCCACAACAATAGCTTTACATGCCATTAGCTAAATGCTGGTTGAAGTGAAAAAGCCTTATTTTTTCTATGTTCCCCCCATTTGATTTTTTTATTGAAAATCTTTGTTTTTGCATTCATATGTGTGACAGATTAATGCTGTGAATCACCATCTTCGATGATCACTGTTGTCCTTCCAAGCAGAGCTTTCTCTCCTCTCCTCCCTCACTCCGCCCTCCCTCTCTGTGTGTCTCGGCTTTATCTGGGGGAAAGTTCACCCGCTTGCTCAGAATCACATTAACGGCTTCAGGCGGGCCTGTGTTGTGGCAATGCAGCAACTCTGTGGCTGAGCACTGCACAGACACAGCTGACGCTTTGCCATGCAGGACCATCACAGCCTGGGATTGGTTTCTGGTTTTTTATTTTTTTATTTGAATTAGCTGTAGGAATGTAGTAGAATATGCAATTCAGGTGTAAATCATCAAGAGCATGAATGTTTAATTATTGTATTTTGTTTTGGGATTGTAGGACGATGTTTATAATGCAAAGGCTCCATTTTTTAAAATAGAGCCACTTCAACTGTCTAAGGTTCAGACATACTGTATGTTTAAACTGACTTTTCTTTCAGAAGCACATATGTGAGGTCAGACACTGATGTTGGACAAGATTATGTAGGTATTTATTTCCTTCTGGTATAATAACCCTGCCTAGGTATTGGGCCAGTTTTTATATAACAATTGACAAACCTTTAAATAGGTTTGGTGTCTTGGTTTTAATTCAACAGTTAAGTTGGGCAGTTGTGTTTCAATCATCTAGTTGTTGAGTGAAGGTGAAACTTAAGATTTTAGAGTAAGTTCTTCATTGTTCCATTCACAGTACCAGTTTGATAATTATGTGCATGATGAATATGTAAACTTAATTTTATTAAGAGTTTTTTGGCCCCAGTGGCTTTTATTTGACAATAATCCAACAGGAAGGGGGGGAACACATGTGGGAAAGGAAACCGAGGATGGGAATCAAACTCGGGTCGGCCACGTCGAGGTCGTCCCGCCTCTGAATACGTGGCGCACGTTCTAACCACTGTGCCTCATGACGCTCCGTTTATGTGAACTTCTGACTGATGCTGCAACATTGAATACTAGAAGAAACTTCCTTTCTTTAATCCACAAACACTGGCAAGCTGGTTTAGGTCTAATAAAGGTCTAATGAATTAGACCTTTATTTACATTCCAAACAAATTATTGTTATCCATTCAAACACATTTGTTGTGGGATTTTTACAAAAATAACCCTTGTCTTAACTTGTCGCTTCCCAGCTGCCATATGAAAAGCATTGGCCGCATTCAGTATATGTGCAACTATCTGTTTACTGTTCTTGTGAAAAAAATCTAAACAGCATTTAATCAGGCTTCACACTTTATCAGCCTGTTGCTGTTTATCACTTAAACTCTAATCCAGAAGGAGGTAACCATTGTTCTTTTGTTTCCGTGTCTCAAAGATAACTGAATAAGATTTATGTTTAACTCAGGCTCAAGATTCACATGGGCTTATTATTGTTCTGGTAACTATTTAAAGTAGCGCCTTAAAGTTAAGCTAAACTCTGTACTGTACTTTTTTTATTGCAGTCTCGACTGCACTTTCTCTTACTGCCAAGAAATGGGAGGAAAATTAGGTTGATTTCAAAGGACAACATTGAAAACGATGGTTATCTTACAGGGACATGTGACAGCAGGAACACATTGAGATGGTGATGCATGATCCTGTTTTGCACGCAGTACAAAGTGACACACCTTTGCAACAGGTTTAGCATGTTTTGTAAAAGAAACATTTGTTTTGATTGAACTTAACCTAGATAATTAACTTTATATAATATATGTAATGAAAAGTGTTATGCGTGTAAAAGTGGGACAAGCATTTAAAGATTAGAGGAAACAAGACCTGTACGTTGGTATTAGCTTTACTCCTAAACATTCTCAATCATGTCAAGACGACTTTGAAAGTTTATAGCCTTGGTCTAAAGCCTTTTGAATCTTATTGGCTCAATAAAATGAGCTGCACAGTTGGCAGCATTGTTGTGCTGCAGCAAGTGAGTTGTGGGTTCAAAAGAAAAGAAAATGTGTCTTTGTGCATGGCATTTGCATTTTCTCTCTGTCCGTCCTTTCTAGGTAGTCTTGCTGTTGTTAAGAAGAAAACCTTATTCAACTATTAAACAACTTGGCTCGGGTTTCCTCCCTTGTCCTCGGGTTCTTTCCGTCTCGGAAGCCGCGCACAGCGTGTTAACGTCACAAGAGTTCAGAATTTAATCCAATCAGGAGAGAGTATAACACAAAGCAAGAAATTTAAAGAAAAACACACTCACACATTAATCACCTGATAATATAAGACAGAAAAATACGGAGACGTCTTCGGAGAAAGAGCCAGCCCACAGGAGCTAAAAATTGGCTATTTCTGCCTTATTTTCTTTGTGCAGAAGTTTTAATATGAGTAGGTGTGTCCTCCTCTGTGTCATAATCAAATAAGGTATAACACCTCTCGACCAACCAAAAGCTGTCTGACCCTTTTCAAATTCAGAAAATCCCTAGCATTCATTCAAAAGACAAACAAAACGGCTTCCCCTTTTGTTTTAAATAAGTAGAAGCAGGATGTCTCCAAACCCCCGTTGGTTTATAGCCTTTTCACAAGTTAGTGTGAAACAGCTGGAACTTCCACTGCTGATCTCCTGACATAAAAAGGGCTGATCTGAGATCTTATAAGACAATTCACTTTAAACTAAAAGTAAGGTCAATAAGCCAGAATAAGTTTCAAAATTCCAAAACTATTATTAGACTATTTCCATCAAATCAGGTTATATTTTACAACTAACATATTTTAACTATAAATTCTTACTGGTATTCAACTTCCAGCCATCTGGGCAAAGAGAAACAGTTTAAGAAATTTCACAGATAGCTGTGAACATTCAGATCCTCTGTGGTGGTCTGTGAGAGACAGACCTTTTACTTCAATATAAAGTTATCTCCTGAAATACTATGTTATTTTGGGCAGCCTCTCCAAAATCCGTCCCGATATTAAACTGAAAAACAATATACATAACATCCACTGAAAATACTAATGTACAATTGTTGTTTTTCTAATCCAATATTCAAATAAACATTCAACAATCTTGAACAATTCTCTAATACAGAACACAATACATTCATCATCCACAAAATTAATTCTAAACTAAAATATCATGGTTTTCAGTCAGAGCATGCAAGAACTGAAAGAAATCTTTACAAATTAAAAGTTAATGCTTTAACAGTTTTGGAGCTCGTGAGCTGCCTGAGTTCCTGCTTCCCAGAGAATTTAAATGATGCTCCCTTCTGGCTTCCTGCATGTTAATTTACTAGCTCCTGTCTTTTGTATTAGAACCACAGGAGTCGGAGCCACAAGTTCTCCTGCAGACCTCCTTTGTTTCAACTGTTATTCAAGCATAGGTTTTAAATGTCCCAAAACACCCAGACAAACCTATTCAAAACTAAGAAATTTGTTCTAAACAAACTAAACTAAATTTGACATTAGAAATAGTCATTTTCCTCAACACTGTCCAACTGTCCAAAAACAGCAGTGTTGGTTAGTCGGTCTTCTTCTCACTAAGTATACTATTGAAACCAAATGCTGCATAAAAAAACATATATCTTCTTTTTTTTTCTGCCTGACATAAAGAGCTTAAATGTTTTACTTTATTAGGTTAGCTAGAATGACAAAAAATATTTATGTTTATAGAGATAACTTAGCGAGTCTTCAAATAAACCCGTTTTTATATTCAGAACTTGACATACATTTCCTTATTAAGTGATAGAATTGTCTTTTAAGCTTCATATTATATGTTCAGCTGTTTTGGGTTCCCTCTTACAAACTTCTTGCTTAAATTTCAGCTCATTCCTCCTGACAGAACTGGTATAACTGGGTCAGCTTTGTAGTCCACATTGCTCACACACATCTTTTTAGTTCTGGCCAGAAACTCAAAAGAACCTAACCATGGGTTACAATCACAGCTTTGTGATTCCCCCTCCAAAACATTAACCTTGTTGTCCTTAAACTTCAGCAAAGCATTTCCACTGAAGGCATTTTGAATTCGTAATGAATGGATTTATTTGTGTCGATTTCTTCATTTGTGTGGCTTATTTGGGTCTGGAGATAATTTCATTTTACATTCCTATTAGAAATATATATTCTTCAAAAGAATCTTCAAAATCTTCAAAATTATTGATTTATTTAATATTTATTTGGGCTTCTGAATATTTAGCTTTTATTTGTGGATTAATATCATTATTAAACACTTCCAAAAAACGTTAGTAATTCATCCATCTCATTGTTTATATAATCAGATGCACAGATTCCCTTTTCAGCAGGTGAGGCGACCACGTCTGTGTGTTTATGGGATTAGTGAGAAGTCTTGTAGTAAATTCAACAGATTACTGCTAATCCTGCTGGCCTGGTGACTTCTTCCTAATACCCTCTGACCTTTGACCTCAGTCCGTCTCACAACAGAAGCTGAGTTGATAACAAAGCTTTTTAAACTCTTGTTCTCACACATGACACTCATGTTTGTGGTAACTTGTGGATAAATTGGTGAAACAGACTTAAAAAACATCTCTTAAGTGTGGTAGCACACTGCCCTCTAGTGTTTTTATACTGGAGCACTACGTTGTTTTTCCTTCAGGATGTGAAGCAGCCAAAAGAACAGGACGTTTTTCTTGAACCAGCTAACTGTATTCAGCGCCTTATCCTTAATTCACACAACATGTGACAGGAATGGAGAGCAGCGAGACATCTTTCATTTATGACCAAGCTCCTCCTTTATCCTTTAGAAATAAAAATGTCAAACATGTTTTAAATTACAATAACCAGAAAACTGTTCGCTTTGCAAATCAGTCAATTTCGTTTAGGTCACTTTGCTGAGGTTACAAATTAAACTGAATATTGTACTTTTTAAATAAATTAACAAAATGAGCAACACACCACAATTGCAAAAGTATTCACGTCTTTTGAGCTTCTTCACATTTTGTCTTGTTACAACCACAAGCATCATTGTAGCACAAAGCAGCACAGAGCTATGAAGTGGATACAATCTGAAAAGTGTGGCATGGCCCCATGAGTGAATGCTTTTTAAAAATAATCTTCCACTGTAACTTATTGCAACAAATCTCCTGTGCATCCAAAAACTGTCATTCTATCCATTTTCTTTGGAAAATAATGTTCAAAATATCACCTTGAAATGTCGACTCACCACAGATTGACAGCTGGATTTAGGGCTTGGCTTTGAATGAGCCAATCTGATATGACTGTAATTTTATCTAAAACCACATTAGTGCACCTCTGGATGTTTAGTGATAATATCCTAAACATCCAGAAGCTACCAAAGTACATACATAATACAAACAAAACGACTTGTTGTCAGATCAGAACATTAATACGGAGCTGTCTGAAAAGCTGGAGCAAGAACAGTATGAACGTGATTTCATGTTTCTTGTTGTTTAAATAGCGTTTAGTTTAAAAAATAAGTTTTAATCTAAGCGTTGTACAGTAGTAAAACAGATCAAACCAAGATACAAATTAAAATAATAATAAAATATGAAAGAAAATAATAAAAGCTGAATAAAGTGGGATTTGTACCAATAAAATCAACAAAGTAAAAGGAACTGGATATAAACACCTTCTTTGTTGTTTTGAATTTTGAAAACCATGGATCATTTTCCCTCCATCCCACTATACGACCGTATTTTATGTTGGTCTATATAAAATCTGAATGCATTTTTTTGTTGTGGCTTGATAACAACAAAATGCATTTAGATAAATAGATTTTTAAGTGTAACTTGGGCATCTTTAACTCCATGTGTTGAGGACTTTGTGATAAGCTACTTTAGGAATTTCTTGTATCTAAAATATTTTCCAGTGCATCAAAATAGCAGACTGACTGCAGTTGGATGCAGTCTCCATTTTACTTTAATAAACCTGACGACCTGCAATTCTTAAACAAAGAAAAACAATGTGTTATTTTTCACATGTTGTCTGACAGCAGAAAGACAACATGTTTACATCATGACTTTCTTTCTGCTTGCACACGAGTGGGGAGCTTGTCAGAACTGCTGACTTGGCGTGAGGAAACTCCGTGGGGCCCGTGACGGGGTCGTGCAAAAGCCAAGACTTATAGTTTTTATGTGGATGTGTTTTCGTGAGCCTCATACTGTCAGCACGCCTCCCATTCATCCCGTCTCCTCTCCGATTGGCTCCCGAGCGACTGCTCTGTCCTCTGATTGGCTGATTTCTGAGCTGCATTCGCTGTCCATGTGTGCATCATGTGAACAACATAGCGCTTCTTTTCTCCTCGCAGGTTTGCTTGCTGGTGTACTTGTAACATTACGGTAACGTTTCGAAACACGTTTACTCAGAAAGGAGGGCGGAACATCCTGGTACTGAAGAGGTTCTTCGAGTATGTTTTATTGAAGGAATCCAGAAAATGTACTTTAAAACAATAATATCATCACACGTTGTAATTTGAGTAGTAAGTGCAAAATGTTTTGTAATGGCTACTGTTTTAATTTTTTTTTTTACATCCCCTTCACCTGATGTATCATTATGATACATTTGTACAATTAGTTTTAAAAAGGACATACTTCAGTGTGTTTCAATTATTTTATATGAATTATTTTTACATTGTTTCACAGCACTCAATATAAATTCCTTTGTTTTTGTCTCAGTTTTAAAGGATTTGAACATAAATCATATAAAAGTCTGGGTTTATCATGGTAGGAGATTTTTAATCCAATTTATAGTGACGCAATTGCTAGATGAATGTATATGCCCTGTTATTTGATTTTTACTAAACTCAAAAAGAGTGGATTAGGCTGTTAAATGGTGCATTCATAGACTGAACATAGGAGGGTTTCTTTTATTAATACATTGCCCTTAGTTCCTCAAGTTGTAAAATGTTTATGTGTAGGAAGAGTCTCTCTTTATGGAAACAAATTCAGCTGATGTTGCCTCACAAATGTTCAAGATCGCACAGGTCCCAGGACTTATATATATATTGCTTATCAATTTTTAAAAATATTTTAAAAGTCCACTGCAAAAGTTGAATGGAGATTCTGGTTTGTCTGAAGGAAATAAACAGAATAAGAAAAGACAAAAAAATTATGCCAGCTACATTTTAACTGGGGAAAATGTATCTTATATAATCTTATATAGGATATATACAGTTTATGGAGAACATATTTGATAAGTGTTTGCCAGACACAAACATAACATAAACACATGATTCTAATAACTAACTGATGGAGGCGGGTGATTTAAGATGAGAGGACCAACCCATGCGTCAACATTTTGTCCCAGACATGTTTTGTTCCTTCCCTCTTTCTCCTTGCGCTCCGCCTCCACTTCTTACGGTAACGAGAAACTGCTGTTTCTCAGCTGATATGAGGCATCCAGTCCCCGGCAGCCTCCTCAGTCCGGACTTAGCAGGACACAATCCCACCGCCTCACTTTGCAGACCGGCGCTTTAACGACCATAAGACCCGAGATGTTGGACAACGAGGACCATCTGTTGGAGAACCACCCGCGGGAACTGACCCAGAACCCGCTGAAGAAGATCTGGATGCCGCATAAGAACAGCCACATCGGGCACAGACGGGGTAAGAGATGCGGCTGACCCCACGGCAAGTGCGCCAACACAAGATGCGACCGGGACAGACATCTGCGGAGATTTTTTTTTTAATTATTTTTATTATTTTTGCGTCAGCTTTCGGCTTGTGTTATTTTTTTCCACGTTAGATTGATTACTTAACTCATTAAGGCGCTTCGCGGTGAGGCTGGAAGTGTTGCATCATGCGCTGCTCCTCTAATCCGTGTTTGCACTAACGGCGCTTCCACGGAAAGGCATTCAGGAGCCCAGAGGAGAATCATTGCAGAACTTAATTTAGCCAGAGACAGAGCTAACCTGTCTGGTGTGAGACTTGGCCGATGCGCTTTAATCTCACACGGTATCTTGCTGCCTGTCTGGTTTCTTCTCTCTGCAGCTCGTGTTTCTACGGACTCAAAGCTCTGCTTTCCTTTTTTTAAATAGCTGCAGCCAGTCCCGTCCTGCGTCTCACAACCAGGACAAAACCCTCTGCAGGTCTAACGCAAAGATCACTGCGATTAAATCATTTTAAAACTGAATTATAAATGGGTTAATAACTATTTTTTGTCGATAATAAAAAAAAAGATGTAATTTTTTATGTTAGAAAATGCCAGAGCTGGCCAAAAGTTGTATGGGGCCCTAGGCAGACTTTCATTTGGGGGACCCACTTCCAATTTATCCCATCTCCTTAAACAGGAGCGCGTCTCCGAGTAAAAAGTCTGGTTGGACCCAATCGTTACTCTTGTTGCATCTTTCTCTCGTCTTCCCTCAGTATGCATGACAAACTGCCCAACGCTCATCGTCACCGTCGGACTTCCCGCCCGAGGAAAGACGTACATTTCAAAGAAGCTCACCCGCTACTTGAACTGGATAGGCGTGCCAACCAAAGGTATGAGATTTTCACATTTAATTTTTAATGTTTCTCTAATCTTTTTCAAAATCTGTCTATTTCTGTTTTCATTTCCATTTTAAGTTGTCTAAAGCACTTTGAAATGCCTTGCTGCTGAAATGTGCTATACAAATAAAATTTGATTGATTGATTGATTAATTAATCTGCATGTCACAATGGAAAGCAGCTGCTCTCTTTGGTTTGAAACGTGACTGTCTGGTTGTCAGAGTTCAACGTCGGCGATTATCGGAGAGAGTGTCTGAAGATCTACAAGTCCTTTGAGTTTTTCCTTCCAGATAACGAGGAGGGCGTTAAAATCAGACGGTGAGTTTTCACAGACGCTTTAAGGATCCAAAGTATTCAGTCACAGAGAGGAAACACTGAGAGTGACACTGAGCTGGCCAGATTTTTCATTTGAAATTTAGTTTTTTCTAGACTGAAATTTGTAGATTTTTTTTTATTGATACATTGGTTTTTAGGATGGTTTATTGCAAAGATCATCAGAAACTGTTGGCTTCTCTTGCAGCAATGTGGGGAAAGAGCCGTTTGCTCCATTTTTATTTTGGCATCTAGTCCAACGTGGATCAGCTCTGTTTCAAAATCTTTAACCCTTGTACATGTCAAATCCAGACTGGATCATTCTCCTTTAAATGAGGACTTCTGATCCGTGATACTTTGATCTTGTTTGTGAAAATTAAAGGAAATATAAGTGACTTATATTTCAGTGCTTTGTTTAGCATCTAAAGTGTTTTAAATCATGATATAAGAGCCTAGAGGACACAAAAATCACCTCGTTACATTTTTTAATGGATGTGCATTTATGTGTTCTAGATAGAAATCAATGTAATAAAAAGTAATTTATTAATTTTGAAATCCAAAATTTAATATATGCGTCAACAGAGAAAGGAATAAACTCTGAAAACTTAAACATTTTCCCACACTTACCCAGACTTGGGAAAATGTCCAACTCCATTTCTGTACATCTCAGCGAGTCCTGACAGACTCATCTGTAAATCGCTTGCGACGCAGATTTAAAGAGTGTCTCCTCTTGTGTCCTTTCACAGTCAGTGTGCGATGTCTGCGCTGAACGATGTGCGGCAGTACCTGAGTGTTGAAGGAGGACAGGTTGCTGTAAGTCCTTCAGCTCCTCCCTGACATCTGCAAGCAAAGCAGCTGCACAGCCATTATGTGAAAGCGCTGCAGTAATAAACGATGCTTTCCTGCCCTTTCAGGTGTTTGACGCCACAAACACGACAAGAGACAGAAGAGGAACCATCATGAAGTTCGCTGAACAGAACGGGTTCAAAGTACGATCGATTTATCTGCTTTAACTTCGACTTGATGGCTTCCAAGTTTTTTACAGCACATTCTTCTCAACGCAGGTATTTTTCGTGGAGTCTGTGTGTGAAGACCCAGAGGTCATTGCACAAAACATCGTGGTGAGCGCCATTTGTCTTGATTCCGTGTTTATACCAAATAATATGCAGCTGTGCAATTCTGCCTTCTGGAAATGGAAGTGTTTGTTTTGATTCAGCCGGCGTCTGCTTCCTGCTTTTCCTCCGCTCACATGCTGTTCTCTCTTTGAAGCAAGTAAAGCTGGGAAACCCAGACTACCTGAACTGCAGCTCAGAGGAGGCCATCGAAGACTTCATGGAGAGAATAAAGTGCTACGAGACCTCCTACCAGCCTCTGGACGAAAACCTGGACAGGTGAGGATCCACCAACGCACCGACCCGATGATGAAACACGTTGAGGAAGTTTGACCGATGATTTTCCCCTCTTTCCAGTGACGTGTCTTACATAAAGATCATGGATGTGGGCCGTCGCTACCTGGTGAACCGCGTTGTTGACCACATCCAGAGCCGGATCGTCTACTACCTGATGAACATCCACATCACGCCGCGCTCCATCTACCTCTGTCGCCATGGCGAGAGCGACCTCAACATCAAGGGACGCATCGGCGGAGACTCCGGCTTGTCTTCCAGGGGGAAAGAGGTCAGTTTCTGTTCTCGTCTGAAACATGGAGGAACGTGCAAAATGTTCCTTTGGCTTTTATTGAAGAAAGGCTGAGAAACCCGATTGTACGTAGTTGCCTATTATTCATTTAAGGGACATTAATCAATCCTTTCAGGATGTTGCTAAGTTATTTTTATAATTTTTGTGGCCTAAAATTACAGATTTTGCAGCTCCTCTTTTTAAATAGTTGTGTTTTTTTAAGCTTTATTTTTGCCACAATGTGGTTTTTAAAAAAGTTGAAATTATTTCACATGGCCTTCCCATAAAGCAGTGGTTTCCAAACATTTTCTGCCCCCCCACCCCCCCATTCCAAATAGCTGTCTGGTTGTGTGAGTCGGGGGGAGGATCTACTTTTTTGGGGGCAAAATGAATGTTCGTAGCTGAACATAGACAACAACATCGGTAGCCTACAAGGCTACTTGTTAAGCTTAAGGTGTTGTACTGATATTAGCTAGTTAGTTATCTTTTAGATAACTTTACCTGCATCCAACAACTTTACTCAACAGTCGGTTAATTTGGGGGAAAAACTGTGAACAGGTCTTTGCTTTTTACTGGTTTGCTGCCATGATTCTAACACACCTGCGTAGCTCCGCACAGCAGCAGCAGATCTCCTTCACTGCTGCACAGCGGGAGAGTCGTGGCGCTCATGTTGTGTTTAAAGGCAGCTCAGAAAAACAGGTTACCACATGTTAACAACGGATTAAACAGGCTTAACTGCTGATAAAAGTGACCGAGGACACAAATATGGGAAGTGTGGAAACCCTTACTTTATTAAATTGACATAGGAATAACAGAGAGTTGGTCGTTCTAAAGTAAAAACCCAGCGCATACAACGTCCATGCTTTTTTGTTTTGTTTTTCTTTTTCTTTTTTTCATCCAAATGGCTGGGCCCCACAGTTAGGGAACCTCTGCCATAAAGTATTTTAACAGTAAATATTTAAGTGAAAATAACATTTCCGAGTTTTGTTGTAAAGTAGCTCTCTTAATACAAATAGAATAAAGTTCTGAGGAATTGTCAAAGTGAAAATGTAGAATTTCATAAGGTCATAGGTCAGCATCACACAAGCTTTCATCTCGTGGCTTCGGATTTAAGAGACATTGAGAAATGTGAAGCCAAGTCAGAAAGGGGCATTGATCAAAATTCACCTGAATTTCAGTGCTTGGTCAGAAAATAAGGAAAGAACATTTTAACATAACTGGATAGACTTGTGGAAAAATTGCAATGATTGATGAAAATTTGCAAATGTTCAGTGAATTTGTCCTAATAGTTGCGATTTTAACTTCCTGGATTAAACGGGTTTCTTACATGCAGTTTGCCAAACGCTTGAGGAGCTTCCTTGAAGAGCAGAAAATCAAAGATCTGAAGATCTGGACCAGCCAGATGAAGAGAACCATCCAGACAGCAGAGTGCCTCGGCGTTCCGTATGAACAGTGGAAATCCCTCAACGAGATCGACGCTGTACGTCCACTTCTGGCCTCATCCCTTGAGAAGAGTTATCACTGCCAAAGCACCATTTTAAAATCTGTTTTCTTCCTTCTACAAAGGGTGTGTGTGAAGAAATGATGTACGAGGAGATCCAGGAGCATTTCCCTCTGGAGTTCGCATTGAGAGACCAAGACAAGTACCGCTACCGCTATCCGAAAGGAGAGGTGACTAAAGGGGTTTCTCTGAATGTTTTACTGTATTTTTACACGAGCTAGACAAGTTTCCTGATGTGTTTTGAATATTTACGGGTTTGTGATTCTGTGTTAGTCGTATGAAGACCTGGTGCAGCGGCTGGAGCCTGTGATCATGGAGCTGGAGAGACAGGAGAACGTCCTGGTCATTTGCCACCAGGCCGTGATGCGCTGCCTGCTGGCGTACTTCCTGGACAAGACTTCACGTAAGGGAGAGACTTTAAAATGCGTCAAGTCATATATTTTGAACTTGTAAGTCTGAAGCAGAAGGAAAACTTTATATAGTTTCAAGTAAAAATTGGAATCTGTCATGCATTTGTGTTCGGCCATCTCGTAAACAATTGCCTGCAACCAGCTCAAGCAGATACTTATCTGAGAGCATTCATTTAAGTCCTTACACAGATTCTCAGCTGAATTTTAGTCAGGGCTTTGACTGGGCCAATTTAACTAATGAGTAAACCCAGGGGTCTGCAGCCTGCAGCTCCAGAGCTCTAATGATGGCTCTTAATAACTATCTTAAAATTATAAAGAGGCAGCTGTTGTTTTAATCCAAAACAACAGCTGTTTTAGATATGCATTTAAAATGTAAATATATGACATCCTCTCCTTCATGGCATGAAGTAAACTCCAACCAGGACTTGTTGTGATTTTCTGCTTCTCTCTTTCCTGCAGATGAGTTGCCTTATCTCAAGTGTCCTCTGCACACCGTCTTAAAGCTGACGCCCGTTGCTTATGGTGAGTATTTTTGGGGAGTTTCTAAATGTTTTTCTTTCAGTCGGATTAGGTTGTATATTGAGAGGCTTCCTGTATTATTAGGTGTTTAATGTGATTATCTTCATTTTCGGCTTTAAAACCCCACAAGTTTTTCCATTTTAGGTCAAAAATTTGTATTTTTAGCTTCTTCCACTTATTTTTTGTATATATACAATGTGTGTGGTACTTCTTTCTTCTGCAGTTTGTAGTTCTGGGTTGTAACTGAAATGTTTTTTACACTGACAAAATTAAATCCTCATAATGCAGAGAAGCAATACACTCTGTAGACAAGCAGCCTTCCCTGTGAAGTCATTCTGAAATTGCCGAATTGCCTGTTCAGGCAATGCAATGTTCTGGTTGCATAACGCTAACAGCTCCTTCATAGTTGGGGAGTGTGTGTGAAACAGGTTAGGCTTGAAAACAGGCATTTATGTGGTTTGGCAAAACTTGTCATTAGTAACTGCTGCAAAAGTTATTATCATATTATCAGCTGTTACGTTTTTAAAGTCTTAAAGCTTTATGTCACGTTACAATGTTATTCCTTCATCAAAACCATAACTGGAGTGTTGCTTTGATTCTCTCATGCATGTTTGAGGAATCCTTGAATTTCAGGTAACAGCCATTGAGGCGCCTAAACGCTTGCTCCTCTCTCACTTGGCAGCAGCAATTAGCAAACACCTGGTGTAACTGTGTGTCTGCTGAGCTCATCATACAAACTACTCCTCTGTCCAACTCTCTTAAGAACGATTGTAAACGGCATCATGGAGTAGTATGTTTGTGATGACTTCCTGAAGGTAGAGTGTCAGAGCAGGAGCTTCTTAAAGTGACAGAAGTCCAGTTGCAAAGTCAAATGTCTTCCAAGTCATGTTTGATATATATTTAGCATTTTGTATAACAAAGGAAGGTATTATATTTGATTGTGCTCTACATGCCTGGAAAATGCATAAAACAGCACCTTTAAATTTTAATTCAAGAGTCCTAGGAAGTCTTGAAATTAAAGCAGTGAAACTCTCAGAATTCCTGAAAACGGCTTCATCACGAGCTAAAGGAGACCAGCTGCAGCCTGATGTGAACGGTGGTCATTATCCTGCCAAGGAAAAACTGATTTCCTCTGAATACTGTCTTATTTTCCTATTTGTTTTCTCTTCCTCAGGATGCAAAGTGGAGACTGTGTATTTAGGCGTGGAGTCTGTCAACACACACAGAGACCGACCAGAGGTGGGTATCACAAACAGCATACTGAGAAGTCTGACAGCAGAGCGTTGACTTCGCTGCGTCGTCAGCCTCACGCCGTCCGTGAACCTCGTTCAGATCTGGGTCGGGTCGGGTCGGGTCGGGTGGGGGCTCCTCTCTCTAAACACACAGACTGTGACTTTGTGCCTGAGCTCTTCAGAAGGCGCATCACGTCCTCCTACATATTCAGTCCCAATCCCCTCAGCTGTCAGTGTTCAACCCGTTCCTGTTGTGACGGAATATGAAGAATGTATCACCAAACAGCCCAATCTGTTGACCCGTCATTTCATTCTTGTTTCCAGTGTTACGGAAATAATTCAGCCTTGTGATCCTATAAAGTGTGACAAATCAGTACAGTATAGAGTCCTGTGGGACAAACCACCAATGCACATAAAATACATTTAATATTTAACCAGCTGATTGCAGATTAGAACTGACAAAGAGAAAATGATCATATTTCAACCTCTGGATCTCTATTTCTTTGTATGCGTGCCTGTGGTTAATTTCTGTTTCATCATAAGTTTAATTTTAGTTCATTTACAGCTTTTGTTTATTGTCTCTGCTGTACGCACATCTTAAAATCTTAACCTGAATCATGCTGCACACGACGCACAATTGTTCCTGCCTATTGAGTGATTGTTAAAGCTGCACCTTGAGCCTAAGCTAAGTGTTGTTTTCGAATGTTAGAGGTTGATCCTGTGATATTCACCAGCAATGTTTTCAGTTTGCTGTTAAGTTTCAAAGTTTGTGGTTTATTCTCATCGAATGTAATTTGTCTCATGCTGACATTGTTAACATTTGTGCTTTGTAAATAAAACAAGTTCATTTCAATTATTGTTTCTGGCCAAATTATCATTTATTTTGTCAAAAGTAAAGCAGACATTGTGGCTTATATTTTTTAAGCCAGTTTTCTTCATTACACATCAAATTTCAGCACTGGATCCAGAGCAGTAAGGCTGGAGACAACTAACCGTCTCCTACAGCCTCTTCACATTGACTCTGACACTTATACATCTAGTTACACCTTCTAGAAACAACCAAAGCCACTAGTGCCTGAAAATGCATTTTCCACACGCCGCAAAGCTCCTAGAGGAAAGCCTTTGCTGCCCTCTAGTGGTTGATAATGCCTAATTTAGCTAATTTTCATTCTAAATTGACAGATTATACATTTCATATGCTATATTCAAATTAATCTTAGATTATTTTTCTTACATAACCTGAAATAAAGTGTTCAACATTCAAAAACATTTTCATAAGTTTATACCCAAAGCATTTGCTTCACGCAGGATTTTAGTTTTGAAGGTTTCTTTTACCGAGTCAGTACTTTCCAGATCCAACAGGTGGCGATAATGACCATCCCTCTGTTGCTTCTTGCAGAACGTGAACGTGCAGCGCAGCACCGAAGACGCTCTGCAGACGGTCCCAGCTCACCTCTAAGATCTGGGATCGCTGCTCCAGCTGGAACCTCATTCGCTCCGCAGCTTCGATCGACTCCGTGCAGCACTTTGTTTCTATTGGGAAAAATCCATTCCTTAATCTGAGGCCACTGTTACTGGTGCTACAATAATCCCATCAGCATCATCTGTGACTGTGTTGCCGAGTCCTGTGTGTGAACCGTCACGCGCCTCCGTCGACTTGGAAGATGTTTTGAATCAACTGAGAAACTCATAACTCCAGAACAACCTCATAATAGTGTATTTCACAAATACGTGTTCTTTTTTAGATTGTTTTATTTTTACTTACTGTATTATATTTTATACTGAAGCTATAAAGGAACAAAAGAGAAAAACAAAAAGGTCCAGCAAGAACTAACAGAGCCAGATCAAGCGTATGCATTCCACTGAAGGTCAAACTACACAAGACACTAAATGTGTTTTTGTTGCTATAATCCAAAATGTGACAATTGCACACACAGGACTTCTAGTGTAGCTGATTTTCATGCTTAAGATACTAAACTGAAAATATATCTACAGTCCTGTTCCTGGTCTGCTTTCTGAATGAAAGTATGAATTGTGGTACCATGGGAGTGGTAGATTCACATCTCCGTCATATTACTACCTGTTATTGTACATACCTGTGCTGAATATCCAGCTGTTGAAATGTAAATGTGAATCAGATGAAAAAGAACCACTAAAATACAAAGCATACTTTATTTTTATTAATTGCCAGATGTGTAAATTTGTTTCATCTGTTTGTGTGTGAAATAAAACATTTAACTGATTGCCCTCATGGTTCAATGTTTGTGGTAACAAAACAAAATGAAATTTATGTGCAATATAATATATATCTGTAAATATACTTAAAAACATTTAAATTATCTTTTTTTTTTTTAAATCTGTTTCATCCTGTGCTCAATACTATAGAGGCTGTGTTGACCTTTTGATGCAAGAAAAGAAGGTGTGGGAATATTTTATACACAAACGTCACTAATTTGAGCACAGGACGAGTTTCGGGTTAAAGGGAAGAGCCTCATTGGCCCTCAGCCTCATTGAACTTCTTCATCTTCTTTTCCCCTCTGGGCGGAAAACGCCAGCGAAGGTCTGCCCTACCGGGAGTCGGCTCCACAGTGACGGCCAATATTGCAAAAGGAATGTGTTCTTAGGTCTCTCGCTTTCAGAACTGCAGAAATAAACCAAGATGACGGTTTTTTTTTCAAAGCTCACGCCACAGAAAACGATGCACTAGAAAACAGAACGGGAGAACGACTGAAAACCGAACGTACGTTTTTGAGGAACTCCTCGGCGACGATGCGAGCCCTGGCGTTGACCGACAGCTTCATTTCACTGATTTCCTTGTCGATTTCTTCCATAAAATGAATAACAAAGTCCACTAGTTTGTGCTTGTACATCTGCTCGGTGTGGAAGTTGGTGATGAGGAAGGAGATGTCGTATCCCTGCAAAACAGACGTCGTGATTAAACATTCCAGATTAGCGCGGCGGAAGACTCATATCATCACAAAGACACATTTTTCACTTGATTCCTGCATGAAGAAAAACAATGAAGGCTCAAAATTATATATTTGAAAAAAAGGTAACTTTGGGTTAAGAAATTAAACTCACAAGTTTGTTACAATAAGTGTCCACTCTGAATATCACTACTAATGGAAAAGATTGCTTCCTGGCAGACTTTATTTATTTATGAAACAAAAGCTTAAAAAAACACATAAATGAACTAAAATATTAAGCCACGTTGTGACAATTTAAGTTCATAGTAAGAAGCTATATATCTAAACATGGACAGGTCAATGCCAGATGGCATCATGATGAACTTACTCCTGACCTCATCATGATGCCGGTAAGTCATAATGTCGTTAATATGTCTATAATAACCTAAAGTAACTAAAGTTCATCTCCTATAGGATAAATAATGCATGTACACAGCATGAGTCGACATAGAGGAGTTTAACAGGACATAGTCACTTTCATACAAGTATTTTGTACATGTCTGCCATAAAACTGGATGCAAAGTTTCAAATGCATTTTCAGTCACTTACCTCGACTGGTTTCCTCCTCAGGATGAAGAAGTTTTCCGCCCTCATCATCATGAAACGCATGAACTTATGGCACAGAATCTTCTCAATCTCATCTGCCTGCAAGCAGCAAAGAAAACGTTCGTCCATTAAAGCCGGGAAGCTGTTCAGGTCTCGGTCATCACTGTGTCGGTTCTGGACAGACGTCCGGCTGACCTGCTTCACGGCGATGCTCACTCTGACCGAGTTGATGGAGCCCTCGATCAGAACCTTCTCCTTGTCGTTGCGGCTAATGATTACAGGTTGGAGGAGCAACTCTCTGCTGCTCCTGGACGCGGGCAAAAAAAACACAGATAAAGTGCACGTCACCCCGAGTGACAAACTGAGCGTCTTTCTCTGGGCTGTGACCGTTTGTCTCACCTGACCTCCACCTCTGGTTTGTTGTGCCTTTCCACCACCTGAGAGGAGAAGTTCTCCAGGCAGAGAGCGGCCTGCAGCGTGGCTCGCACCGCGCTGAGGTACGGACGCAGAGTGGCCGTCTGACGGCGGGAAACAAGAAGATGAACTCAAGAAAAATGCTTTCCAACGAGAAATGAATGCGCCTCACCAAGCATTTAACTGGTTTAGGAGAATTCAACATGTTTCTGGTTGATGAATAACCAGCTTTCCAAAAGATACTCTCTCGCTCTGAGTAAGAAGAATGACTGATGGAGAACTTTAACCTGCAACGTTTCCAGCTATCGCTCTGATACTTTTAGATGCATTGCTGCTCCAACACAGCTGAAGCAAATGGATGCCTCACTGCCAGGCCGGTCAACCCTGATGACACGCTGAAGTAATTCAGTCATGTGACTCAAGTGTGATTGAAACCTCCCAACATCTTCTATTCCCTTCAGAACCAACGTGCCCATTTCTATTACATTGGAAATGTTTTGGACTGACACACAGTGGTCCTCTTGTCTAAAGGGACGGAGGATTCAAAGGGTATTAGCTGACAGCACCTCTTATAACACAACAGACCCACAGGATCAGCAAATAGGAGGGAAGGTTTTCATTTCATTCATTCATACTGAAATAATCACAACTACAAATATGACATACAAGTGAAATTAGATCTGAACATCGTATAATAACAGCCTCCTCTTATTACTCAAAACTAAACATTTACTGTATTAAACGTTTGTTTTCTAAATTCCCAGAAGAATCATTTTTGTTTTTATTATATTCAGAAATTTCTAAAAGTTCATACTAAATTCAGAAATGTACAGTTTATTTCCCGACACTAAAGTAAAACTTCTGAAACTCCTGGTGGTTACATTTCTGAACTCAGATTATAAAAAGCAATCTGGTGAGTTTGGCACTAATCGGTGAAACGCCTTTATTTGTATGGGTTAAATGAATATTTAGCTAAAAATTATTAATGATGGGGGAAAATGTGCTCCAGACGGCACACACATCTTTTTCAATTTGATCATTATTACCATCATCAGGTCAAATGAAAAAGGAAGCAGGAAGCTTCACCAAATGTAACCTTACATCCGGATACATCCCTGTTTCAAACTGCAAAGTATTACTATCATGTATCACTACAACGTGTTGGCTACTAAACCAACTGAAGACATCATCCTGCTACAGCCTGATATTAGGAAAACCCTTAAAATCTCCCTTTAGCTTGTCGATTAGCTAACGTTAGCAGCTAAGCTATGTCTCACCTGACAACAGGATGAACAGAAATAACCTCCGTCTATATTAGCTACAGAAGTAATATCAAAACACTCACTACCTACAAAGAAATCTGATATAAATAATAGTTAAAATTGGACATTTTATACGGACATATGTCAAATTTCTCTCACCATTTCAGTTTCAGCAGAGGGAGCTAAACGCGGAAGTAGCTACTGTTGCGTTTTCCGCGAACACACCGGAAGTGTCCAAGACTGCCTAAATAATTATAAAAACCCTCACGATATAACATTTTTTAAGTATGTTAAAATTCATTTATGTTCATTTATTGTGAACCTAAAAACCTATTTCATTTATATGTTTAAGGATTTAGTTAAAAGGCAGCGTAATGATGGAAGAAAAAAACAAATATATATTCTGTTATGTACAATCTATGCAATTAACCACCTTCAATGACATTACTGAGACTAGCTTCACTGCATCTAGCTTCTTGTTATGAGACAGCTACTAAGAAGCCGTTTACTGATTACAAACATTATCTATGTATTTACTTTATCTAGAAAGATTCAACTTTAAGTATTGGTAGAAATATCTAGGTTAGCATAAAGTTAATTTATTTTTAGACTGTTGTGCACAGGATTCTACATAACATGAAAAATGTTACTAGCAGCCGTAAGCATCCTGTGTCTTCAGTCAGAAGTTTCTTTTTAATTGCTGTAACACAGACCACTACAGGACATTCTTCCTGCCCACAGCATCTACAACTCTTTGAAGATTACGTAATATGAGCTGCATTTAATTTCTCTCTGGAAATAAGAATTTAATTTGAATTTAACTATTTAAAGCGTCTAGTCCTGTTTTTAATTACTGAAATTAACGTTTTCACAATATTCACTACAAGATGCACCTGTAAAACATCAATCTCCAAACTATTCATATATTCAAGAGTTTTATTGTTTGACGTTCAAATTTTCTTTTACATCATTGGCATTGCTGTAATGTTTTCTGTAAGGAAAAAAAAAAGAGTAATATCAGGGAAAATTGTTGAATATTTTCTTTAAATGGAAAGAAGAAACATTTCAGTCCTATACCATCTATACACCGTAGTACACAATCCGTTAAAAATATTAAGTACTTAGCCGACCTGAGCTACAAGCAGATATAGAACAGCAATAATGAAAGACGGGACAGGAGACGGGTGTATGCAGTGTTGGTGAAGCATGTGGTCACCCTTAACCATTGAGAGGCGTCTGATGAGTAGGACATAACACATACAGCAGTAATAGTAGCAGTACAAGTAATGTTACATAAAAGGCAAACTTTATATATCAAGGTTTTAACTTGTTACGCTGTGACTGCCTAATCAGCTTTTATTTGACACAGAAACATATATTCAGCAGTGTGAGGCAGTTAGAAACCCTAATCCTGAAGTGAAAAGGCAATACAATCACCAGATTGTTCAGAAGATTCTCAGAAATTCACAGGAGGGAGGAGGTATGAATTTAGAGCTTACCAAAAGGCATATGATAGGAGATGTTGCCCCCCCCCAAAAAAAATCAGTCATCCCTCCATAACACTTAAAAGGCAAAAAAAAGAAAAAAAAAGGTGCAAAACCACAAGTGTTTAAGATCAGCTTTTAAATTAACCGCCAATTACAACAAACATTTATTTAGTTCTGCTAATTTATTTCATGAGAAAGGCGCAAAAGAAAGCAAGTAGAAAGCAGAAAATGATATTTGGGATGCTGCATCTTGGGAAAAGCCAACATCATCTCACAACAGAGCTTCGCTTTGAGAGCTCTGGAGTCCGTCCAGATTTCCTAATTGCTCTCTGAACATGGCTCCACGACCTGCCCTCTCAGAGCGAGTCAGGGGCCAAACCCTGACAGACATGGCAAAATACAGGAGTTCACTCACTGTAGAGTGTGTTTCTTCTCTCATGTGATTTTTACTGCGCTGGATTTGTCATCGTTTTATACGTGAGGGTGAACTAGTGTATTAATTTATGTACTAAGTGGGGAACGAGAAAGAGGTTTGGGGGTGACGGGGGTGGAGGGAGGGGGACGTACATCCATGTGTGGCATACAGAGGGGTGGTGTCAATGGAAGGAGCTGTGTGTGAGGAAGACCAATAAGGAAACTGGTTTTTTGTTTGTTTTCCCCCCCAGGGAGCGAGGCTGATGACATGTAACAGGATGATGACAAGATGAGAGAAGATGGTCCAGTTTGTCCCTCAGCAGCTGCAGCTCTCTGCAGAAGCTTTAGCTCTGTCGTTCCTGTCCAGCTTTATGGGCTCTGGGAATTCATTATACAACTCCACCTCCGTCTCCTGAGAAGCATACAGGGAGGGAAAAAAACAAGTTAGTAACTATTCTGTGTTAGTTAACAGTACAACTGAAATGTTAAATGTCTGTGGTCAACTCGCCTGTTTGAGAGCGTTGCGTGCGATAGTCTGGAATGCTTGTTCTACGTTTATGGCTTCTTTGGCGCTGGTCTCAAAGTACGGGATGTTGTTCTTACTCTGACACCAGGCCTGAGCCCTTTTAGTGGTGACCTGAACACAAAGATAACAAAATACAAAACGCATCCATCAACGATCACATGGAAAGTTACTTTACTAGAATCGTCTGACTTATTTTAAAGAACTTTATTCACTAAAAAGTAAGTTTGTACCAAGTAGTGGATAGTGATCAAAAGCTGCCAGTCATGATTAATGAGGCTATATAATTTTTTAACTGAAAACTACCTTTAATAGCCTGTAAACCAATATGCTTTGATCCACATTGTATTACAGTTAGATAAAAATCAAAACGCTTAGGGACATTAACATCCATGCAGGAACACAGATGTTCTTCTAATTGTTATTTTTTGATGGATTGCGAACAGCAAAACAAATTTTATTTCCTTTAATTGGTTTTAAAAAAGAGAGAAATATAAAATGTTTACAAAAACAGGACGGATACATTGCAACATTTAAACGCAGCATATTTTATTTTTTTCTATGAAAAATTGGGCCGATATCAATATCTGGTATTATTGCTGCTTTTAAGGCCGATGTCGCATAGAAACTTCAGTATTCTCTCGACTTTGAAAAGTATCGACCACATGGCTGATTTCATCACTGCTTTAGCTGAACTACCCACAATCCTGCGCTGCATCACCATCACATGACAGAACACAAACCACATGACCAACAGCCTCCACACCTCATCCAGAAACAAACAGCAAAACACACAATCTCTAAAACACACTTTGACCAAAACTAATTGTGAAACTCATGTTAGCCATCATAGGGAGGATTTTGGCCAAATGTTTCAGTAATCCCAAGTAAAAATAGACTCAGACTATTCAGCCAAACTTAAAAACTGCTTCTAAACATAAAGGTCAAAAACAACATTCAGGTAAATTGAACTGCAGCGACACAAGAGGAGGAGAAGGGAAATAAAACTGGTGGCTCTGCTGAGGAGAACAGAACAACAACAACAGGATATTCTACAATCTAAAAGGGTTATGTATCATCATACACCACTTTTATCTTGTTACTTGTTAGCAACTTCTTTTTGGATACATGCAAACTATTTAGTCTTGAATTCTAAAATAGACTGAGGACTAGATCAGCATTGCTGACATGAGAGCAAACAAAGGAATTTCTTCCCGTCTCCGTGTCCGGATGCATCCACCTGCCTTCACCTGTTCCCAGTTCAACTTCAAACTGCAACCATTTCATCCGAGATTCCTAAAATATGTTTCATTTCAGTTTGGATTTGGTTTGCTAATGAGCATATTAAACAAATTCAATAACAGACATTTAAGACATATAGTGATGTAATATCCTCAGGTCTGGGCAAAGCGCTTTACTTCCCATGAGAAAGGTTTAATTACTTGCTCTTTTGCAACCATCTCCACTGAGGAATTACAGTCATGTCTCCATAAGTCAAATTACACACAGCAATACCATTAGGGTTTTATGGCCGGTCTGAAGAATTACAACAGAAAGTAGAGAGCGAGTCATAAACGTAAGAATGCACACGTGCAGACAGAAGATTTGCAACCCATTTCCTGCACCGGAGTCCTTCGGAGTGGACATTAGACACGGTCTCTGTTTCAGGAATGTGGAACCCATAACAACCTGTCTGTTCTCCAGGTCAATCTTGTTGCCTAGCACCACGAAAGGGAAGTTCTCCGGGTCTCGAGGGCTGGCCTGGATTAGAAACTCATCCCTCCAGCTGTCGAGCGTCTTGAAGGTGTTGGGTGCAGTCACGTCAAACACCAGCACGCAGCAGTCTGCCCCGCGGTAGAACGCAACACCCAAAGACTGAAACCTCTCCTGGCCAGCTGTGTCCCAGATCTGACCAAAAAGGGAAAACAATGAATAAATCAACGTAAACAATCGGATTTTTTCAATACTTTAATGTCACAAATTGAGTGATAAAATTGGAAATGTACCTGCATTGTAACAAGTCGGTCGTCCACCATTACCTCCTTGGTGAGGAAATCTGCTCCTATTGTTGCTTTGTACTGATTACTAAACTTCTTGTTCACGTACTGGTTCATTAGGGAGGTCTTTCCAACTCTGAGGAGAAAGAGACATAAAAACATGAGAGCGACTGTGTCTAAAACACACAGCATGGGAACAAATCAATTTGAGGCATCTAGCAAACAAATATAAAACAAAGATTTATTTCCTCAAGTTACACTAAATAAGGCAAAAGCATGTCGTCATATTTGTACAGTAAAATCTGCTTCTCAGTTAAAAAAAAGATAACATGAGAAAAACAACTTCTACAATATTTTAAACAGATATTAAGTTTGTGCAAAGCTGGCAACTTCTGTCAAGCATTAAGACTTGAAGTACGTTTTTCTCAGAATGTTTAATACATTTATGAGCCTTTAAAAAGAATGAATTACAGCATCACATAAGAGGGATGCAAGAGAAAAAACCTGCCTGATTGATTACTTCATGCAAATTCATCACAAATAAGAGTTAAACTTTACCAAGGACATTTTATTGCATAGCAGAAGTGTGTATTGTACTGATTCCTAAATGAGACTGAATAGTTATCCGTATATTGAGATGCTATTTGCATCGACCACTGAGCAAAGATGGACACATCCAAGTCTTTTCATTCTTTTACATAGTAATATTAATTAAATATTAACACTAAATTTAACCATGAAAACCATTTTAACATCTTTGGTGCTGAAGGAAACTGAAGATGTGAAACAAAGTTTATGCAAAACAATCAAACTGCAGCAAAGTGTGAGTGAACAAAAATTCACTCACTTTTAAATCTAAAGCAATGACATGTCATGAGTATTTTATTCTCATTTATATAGTCAACTCCATACAACTCTGTTTCCAATTATGAAGTAGCTTATTAAAATTTAGCTTAGTAAAAAAAAAAATCTACATGAAGCTCATCTCCACCAACTGAATAGGTAAAGCTAAGTAATACAGCCAGCAGGTGGCAGTAGAAGAAAAGTAAAGTAACAAAATGGCTGCATGAAAGAAAAAACAACTTTGAACAAGAACAGAAAGCAAGTCATTTTGAAAGTGAAATAAAAAGTAAACTGCGTGAATAGATCTAGTTCATTTTCAGTGAAAAGGGTTGAACGTTGCTATAAAAACAAAACAAATAAATTTCATTTTCATCTTTGTTAGGATCTTAAAATGTTCACTATTCTCTTCTAATGTGAAAGGTGGAACTGCATTACATTAAAAAGCAGCAATTTTCTAGCCAAATTAACTTGCTTCCTCTTGTCTTTTGCTTTAAACTGATAACTAAACATGAATCCTGCCAAACAGTTTCAGTTCTGGTAGAAAATGGAACTGAAATCCCTAACAAAAGTGTTGCTTCATGATCATAGCAAACACAGGAAATTTCTAAATGACAGCAGTGACCATGTTCCAACAGGTCCGCAGTTTAAAAGTCCAGACCTTTAAGGTATTGGTAAAAGCCTAAAATCATTAGAGGGAGTGGAGGTGGTGATCTGCCTGGATACAGCTTATGACTACTGCCGACGCCAATGAGGAAGTAGCACCGAGCATTCGCTCCAACCAGAGAAGTTACCAGAAAAAGAAAAAAGAAAAAAAGGAGCGCAAGTTTTTTTCACCAACTATATTTAGAGGTGATCTGCGTGGTCCTTCACACTGCTGAATTTGGCATGAAGAAGAACAATAGACCCATCTAATGACTCACCCAGAATCTCCCAGGATGATGACTTTAAGGAGCACTTTCTTCCTAGACGTCATTGTTCAGCTGCAGGAAGAAGAAAAATGAATACAACTGTTAAAACTCTCTATATCCCCCCTAACCTATTCATTTCAAAAACTAAACTTCATGACGATTGAAAAATAAAGACAGTTAACTAAACGATAACTGGCCTATTGAGAAACATGAATGCAGAAATCAGAGGTCAGTTTTTACACTCCTAAGGCAGTAAAGTTTGAATGTGACTTATTCCAGTCATGTGCTTCCTAAGCTGTGGAGCAAATCACGAGGCGAACATCCCTCTCCTTGCATTTCTCTCTCTCTCTCTTACACACGCAGACAGCAGGAAGTTGATGCACAGGGACAACCCTTGCAGATATTACCGGCACAAAGAGAATAACCTGATAGAGAACATATTTCCAGGATCCAAGCAAACAGCAGGAATACCTCAGAAAAATGATCTGAACTGCTTTTGCAAACTACATAGCTGGTCTCGCCTGGCGGCTCGGATTTTGTCCAAGGACGAGGAAATGAAAGAAAACTGCAAGAGTTTTCAATCAAGTGATTTTCCCAATTTGTTTATCCGAGCACATTTCCAATCTTAATCTGATTTTAGAATTAAACTTTAAAGAAAATAAAAAATGTTTGGAAGTTCATTTATAAATGGTAAATGGAAAGAGTTTTACCGATTGACGCGCTTAATAAATATGGGGGAAATAATTTTTTTCACTATTTGACTTGTACTGATTAGAGGTGATCATGGGAAAACTGGCCGATTCTGATCTCTACTGATTGGTGCATCTCGACACATCATGCTTTAACTCTAACTTAGAAATGGTCTCCCTTTGTTAGAACAGATTTGTAGTCAAATATTTTGGATCAAATATTTTCTAAGTTCTGGACCTCAACTCTCAAACCACAATCAATATAACTTGAGGTTAAAAGTACTAGAAACAGACCATCATTGGGAAAACATGAGTGACTGCAAGAAACTGATAAATTGCACAAGACAAGACGGGTCATCGAACTGTGGTTTATCTTAGTATTTAGTTTGATTAGATAGGAAGCCCTTGCAGAACAGAAAACATAGATATGCAATACAAAGTATATTATAAATTCCTAAAGCTAAATAAAAATACAATGTGAATAAAAAGCAAAATAGAAAATTCAGTAATTTTGCTGTTTTTAATCAAGGCTAATAAAATTAACAATCCCTAAATTGCACAACCAATACGTGAAGTAGATATTCTCAGAGCATTTATCAAACACTCTAAAATCAATCTCTGAATGTTCCCTATATGAGCAGGACAAATAGTAAAAAACAAGGGGGAAAAAATATTATTTTCAGTTTCCAAAATCATTCATGTATTTTTTTTTAAGTTTCATAAAAACAACAGATAAAGGCTTGGGACGTGTTTTGATGGTGGATCTTCAAACCTGCCACCAGTGCACATTGAAATACATTTAGTCTCCAAGGATTATCTTCAACATTTCCCTGCACAAACAGGAGACAGACTAAAGAAGCAACAGTTCAATAAAAATCTGCTCCATTTCTGCTCAGACGTTTGTGAAATTTGGCTTTCGTTAAGGAATCGCTGCACAGGAAAAAAAACCCAAAGTAGCAACTACAGCACATTGTAATAGCTGGCAGTGTTTTCCCAACCATTTCTGTCCCAGATACATGAGTGTTATTCACATCTTATCCAGAGACGTTTTAAATAGTTAAACACTCATTATTGTCAGTTTGATAAACATCATCAAACACCTCCGTCGTTAGCACTCAGGGAAATAAATGTTTGCTTCGTTCTTTTTTTAGCCAGTGAAACACAATGAGGGACAGAAAAGTTGACCACTTCCCATCAGCTCCGGGTCGACTTGCATCCTGCCATGAACGGACAATGAAACGGTCCCAACTGTTTTTCTTTTTGCATTTAAATCAGCTTTAGACCAACAAGTTTTGCCTGAAAGAAAACAATAAAAAAAAAGACAACACTTGAGCTGTAGCCCCTCAAGAGCAGCCAAGTAAACTTGTGTTGCACATGAAGAGAACAAGCATGGCTCTCCAGTGACAACATTCCTGTGAAGCAAGCCAGGAGCTGGGACAACGGCAAGCACCTGAAGTGAAGGCGTGTTCAGACCACAGTCACATGATTATGAACAAAGCAAGATCAGGTATCACTGAAGCACAGCTGAGAGAAAGGAGATGCGTTTCAAAACGAAAGAAAGTCGGCTTGACAGAGACATATTTTACTGATTTACTGAGCTGTAGCAACAGGTTTCCTGCTGATGGTGGGAATTAATGCTTGAAAAGATTTTCACAAAGCATTTTATCTGGACAAGTTTAGTTTTTATTTTTATTTCCCAAACTAATTATTCTGGTCAATTGTAACGCTCTCTCTGTAGGTTGAAGCAACAATAAAAAAGTGCCTCATTGCAGCAAAACTGTACAATATTACATAACTGCTCTTGAATTCAAATTGGGAAATGTGTTGAAAAATGTGACACAATGAACTTGAGCTAAGTCATTCCTTTCCAACTGCATATTGGAGACGAGCAGCTAAAATCCACTCATCCCTACATGGATTATGAATGCACACAAACAGGATTCAATATACAAGGCAAAATGTTTCTCGCTGCTCAGTTTGTCTCGGAGTCGGATCATTTTTATGGGTTCAGAAAAGTTTTCATAACTTGGAAAAAGCAAACTAATAAAGAACAGAGATCGGTTTTCAGCACAAGAGCTAAACAATGTTACAAATTCAGTATTTTCCAGATTTGCAAACAAATCAATAGTAAAGTAGTTTATAATTGTTTTTACAGCAAAATATACAGCATCAGACACTTAACTACTAAAATTGTGGTGTGAATAAACAAACTTGAGAGATAACCAAAATTCAAGCCATTCCAAGCCAACAGGCTGGTAGGTTGAGTCATTCGCTGGTATTGAGTGAACTAAAAAGTTGATTACGTTCTGGGAATGTTTGCAGATGACAGCAGTCAATCATTAAAAACGCATCACGAGGCAAGAAGACGGGTCAAACCCTAAGGGTTACATTTAGATTTTTTGAAAATCAAACAGACTAAACAAAAAGGTAGCGTCTAATAAATGGTTTGGAAATTTAAAAACTAAACTTTTATAAGCCCTTGGAGGCTTTTTTTTCTTCCTCTTTCCATTACTTTGATTACTGATTGATAAAATACTTCCATTCATCTCCCTAAAAGCTGTTCAAACAAACCAGCCATCTATCAAAATGCCCACATCGTTTTCCAACATTCATGTTGTGTTTCTCTGTTATCCTGAATAATGTGACCTGCTAAAGGGCTGAAATTCAATGAAATGCAAATGGACGATGAAGTTGACATCAACAACTTCAGTTACAAACCCAAACACTGTTTAGGTATTTAGGCACCAAGATGGGGACATCCAACTGACTTGATGTTGGCATGTTGATAATCACTGTTGTCTGACATTCTCTGTATCAGAAAGTCATAACGTTTATCAAAAACTTGAAATTAGTGAATATTTCACGATAATATCTAAATAATATGTAGAATATTCTGTGATATTAGGTAAAAGTAAATTTAAAACAAGTTGCGACGTAAAAGTGAGGGACATAAATAAATGACCTAAAATCTTAAGTCTTCTATTCTGTTTTAATCAATCACAATAAATCCCAGATATTTTTTAAAAATGTCTATCTTCAAGTGGTTCAGAGCAGAAGAGTTGTTCAGTTGTTCCAACTACAAAAATGTTATTTTAAAGTACACTTCATTTAATACCAATTTCCTCAAAAGTCCCACATTTTTCGACCAAATTGTTAAGATAAAAGTACATGGTTTGTTCTCAGCGACTCATAAGCTAAACAAACAAAAAAAAATACTTAGAACACTGGCAAGTTTCCACTGCCTGGCAACACAAAAACAAAAATATGAAAAAGGTGCTTCCCGCTGCCAGTCAGGTGATGTGTGAAACCCAGACCCCTGTCAGCATAAAGCTTATGTAGCACAAGGTCCAAAACCTGCCCAACATTTGGAAATGGGTGGTGACCAACACTCCATCATCTCTCGGCATTTTAAATATTGTTATGCAAGCAAAAAAATAACCGTCGGACGGACGATAAAAGCTTCTTTTCACGATGTTCCCTTAGCTCGGCTCACCGGTTCTCCTTCCTTATTGGAATCGACCCAGACTGAGCTAAAGAACAGCCTTGTTTTTTTTTTCTACATCAACCAGCTTCTCCAAAAAAAAAAAAAAAAAAACACTGCACCACCATTAACGGTTTCAACATCAGGGCACGCCGGTCACCAAGCAGACATTTAAACACATGAACGAACTGTTGGCGTTTAAAACTCACCTTAAAGTTGCGAACACTCCCTATAGAGCCGACTTCTGGACCGTTCCGGAGCCGGGCTGCGAGCTAACTAGCTGTTATTGTTCAAGACAGCTAACCGAATTAGGCGTTACGTTAGCCAGCTAGCTCCACGGAGCTCGACTGGTCGACCAGCGGTAATTAGGGAACGAGTCGGCTCAAACTGCCCAAAATATGTGCTTTCCTTGGTGTAAACACCGAAAACTAAAACCGGTCGAAAATTGACGAAGAAAAATACAGAAATAAATAGTTTTAAATGTAGCACTTTGCCAGAGAGCTAGCTTTCTCGTCTCCCAATCAGCTAACTACCCACTACCCCAGCCTACGATCTGGTTTCTTCTTTCACTTCCTTCTCCATAACCACGTCTCGTGTGACGTCAGACGCAGGACAAAAATATGTAGAGTCCAGCGGATGCAGAAATAATTTTAGAAAATAAAGCTGGCTCTGTTGAGCCAAGCAACCATATTTTAGCTTTCTAATGTATTCCTATAACACAAAATGCACGCAAATTAACACCGTTACGTGTGGAGGAGGTGCGTTTTTTAATATCTACTAAACGGTATTGATTGGTTAATTTTTTTCTATTGAGCAATCAAGAATGTATATACCTTGCATTTTTATTAAAAAAGTATTGGCTTTTTAATCCAGAAAAATGTGCTAGGCATAAATAGACAGACATATAGGTAACCTACGTTATGACTAATATCCCCACCACTCTGCAATGTCTTCTAAATGAAATAATATAAACTGAAGGCACAGCTCTAACCTCTAAAATTAACATGATTATCACTGTTTTTTTTTTTGTTAGTTTGTTAGTACACCTAACAAAAAGCAGCATTTTCATGATGGAAGAATCAAGATTTTATAAAAAAAAATAAAATAAAATAAGACACTGACCTTAAAAGAGAATACAAACACTAGTGTCACTGTCACAAGAAAAATAGAATATGCAGCTATTGTGTTGTGGGAAAGGAGTGATTTTGCAACCATGAAACGGCTATATTACTGAGTCAAAAATATGTACTTGAATCCAATATTTGTCTAGTGTTTCTTAAGCTGTTTGGAATTGAATTTGGCTATTTATAAGTGGTCATTTTTGTTGAAGACTCATGATGCCATACACTGATGAACTAAGAATTATAAAGTGATAAAACAAAGTTACTCTCTACCTTTTAATGCCTGAACCATCAAAAAATAATCAGAAAAGTCTAATGTTTTAGAAACGAGATCTTCATAAAGCCTTGAAAAAAAATCTAAAAAAAAAAATTTGCTATGTCATTTAATTTCTGATTTTTTTGTGTCACATTTGATGCGGCAGGCTTTTCTTAGAACTTTTGGCTCACAACAACATGAGTTTTAAATGCAAAAACAAATGTTGCTTATAATATTTAGAAAGTATGGAACACTTTAAGACGTTTTTTTTTTCCATGACCAACGTTTACAGTCCAGTCCTCATGATAATCCTCATCATCTTGTCCTTGCTGCTCTATGTAGTTTGAATTGTCATACATTATCATGATGACTAGAATTTTCTTTCTCTCTTCTTCCTCTACTCTTTTTTTCAAATCTTAAGCATGCATAACTAGTCGATACATCATAAGGAGTATGGTTTTAGAACAGCTACTATTGTGACAAAATATATGAAATGACATTAATGACAATTACAGAGTAAACAAATGTGGCTGATTTGTGACTGGTATGACTTTGATTACTTTATAAAAATATAACATTCTTGTTCAGTGATAAAGCACCTTAAACAGCTGCAGTATCAAATATGACACACACTTTTTTTAAAACACGATTTAACTGTAATATAACATAAACATTTCTAATTAATTGTGCATTATTTCAAAACATAAAACATTAGTTTAAAAAAGTGAGTAACAATTTATAAATTATTTTAACTGTAAGTTGTCTAAAATTGTCACTTTCCTGTAAAATGCGTATGACCAAACTCATGCAAGAAGACATTTTGAAGAGAAAAAAAGCTGTTTCTCTGCCTGCAGTGCAGTGATAATCCAGTAGATAGCAGAATACAAGCCTCAAATTATATGCAATAGGTTGTTTGGGTAAGTATTAGTCAAGGTGTAAAAAAAGAGCGATACAAATGGCGATATAGAGTTAAAAAATATATTAACAGTAATTTAGATTTTGCATGCGCATTGGTCTTTGTTCCTCATCTGAAGGTAACCAATGGAAACTGAACCACAATCACATGAACCGTCCTGTTTCACTTTGTCTGCATGGTCAATACACACATGCTGAAGCTACAAGCTGAGCTTCATCTGACTGCAGGCGCAGCAGCAAACAACACAACATGCAGGCAAGTCAGGACATGTCTGAGTCTTGCAGCGACATATCTGTAAATGTGTGATAATGATGACAGACAGAAAGCTTCAAACTAGTTTCTTTGTTTCCTCAGAAATCCAGCATGCTTCTTACGAACTGCTTTCAAAACAAATGGCTTTGCGGTAATTTTTTCTAACTGACTGGGATTTGTACCAAACCAGATGTGAAGAAGTCTTTAGAAACCTCTCATAATCAGAAGGTAATAACTGTCCTTAATTAACACGCGATAAGGTTGTCCAGTGTAACTTTATTGACTCAACAGACAGAATAAATGTTGTTAGATACACATACCATAGATACTTTAACCAAATCTGGTGCTTTTTACTTATGTGCCTATGTTTCTAACAGATAAACACTTGCTGGAAATCCACTGGCACCTTTGAGTGAACTGAAGGAGCTAAGATCTCCAGCCTGTAGTTCAACACCTGCTGCTTTTCTATCCTCCATGTCATGCAGATTTGGTTCCAGGGTTTTATGTAAGCTGATATGTTATTTCCATCCTTAAAGTTGTTATACACAAAAAAGGACTCAAATAGCCGCTACATCAGTCCACAATTAGGATGTGAATAAACTATGTTGACATGTACAGTTTTGACAAAGCGATGCTGCTAACACCATTCTGCTCTTATTTCTGTTAAATCATAATTTCTATAGATCAATTTAGTAACTTTGATGCTGAAATAAATTTGTCTGTTTTTATCTTTACTTTCTGATTTAGTTGTTTGAAGGTGACAAGATCAAACTTGTTGAAATCACTGCGCTAACCGTAAATATCTTAGAAGTAATTACACTTCTGTGGAGTGTAGTCAGTGGGTTGCTGGATTGAACCCCAGCTCCATCTGTGTTAGTCGTTGTGTCCTTGGGCAAAACACTTCACCCACCTTACAGAGGGTCAGAGGGCAAGTGGCTTCGGGGCAGGGCATGCTTTCTTTAGTCAGACTGCCCCAGGGCAGCCCTGGTGACTATTCAGTAAACTGAATGTAGTGTGGAGCGTTTTGGAGACCTTCAAAATAGATAAAGTACAGACCATTTACGATGTTTACCATATCTTGGTGATATTTGTTTTGATCGTTGCAGTGATTTATCAGCATGACAAACACAAGAGGGAAATAACATTCGCCACTAGAGGCCAGTGTTGGCATGTTTTTGAACGGATTTGGACTTGCTACATCAACTAATTGATGTAGAAATGTAAATTACACACCAACACTTTTTTGACTCAATTTTCCAATGGCCATCATACTCCAGGTCTTACAGTGGTTATAGATCAAAGCTTATTTATGTGCTTAAAATGGTCTAGTCAAAGTTAAGACTTAAATTCAATTGGTATTCTGTGAGAGGACTTGAAAACTGATGCTCACAAACTCTACATAAAATCTCACTGGGTTTCAGCTTTATTGCTTCGATGTCTGATTCTACAAAGTATTGACTTAGGCCTGACTCAGGGTATGAATACACATGATCACCATATTCTTCAGATTTTAGTTGTAAAAACCTTTGCAAACCATGTGTCCTTTTCATTTTTAGTTGTTGACAAAATGTGAGAAATTTCATGTGGGATAAATACTTTTGTAAGGTCTTGTGGTTCTCTCAGTGTTTCTCAAATTATTGCAGTCATCTCACTTTTCTCGACAGAAAAAATGGTATTTAAAAAAATGTGAAAAATAATCTCAAAGATGAGATGTCAGCAAGTTTGGACTTCTCAAATTAAACTTTATAAATGTGAGTAGAGTACTTACATAGAGTTAAGGGGAGAGCAAAGCTCTACATAAATTGTGTGATGGATAAAAGAAGAGAACAATAAAATAAATATAGTAAATATATATCTGTATGTTGCACGATACCCAGAAACCTTACCAGGACGAGGTTTTCTGTCTGATGACAAGATTACATGGCACACAGCTGGACTCTGTTTCCTAACCAGGTGACTTCTGAGGGTGATCGACTACTGCAGTGACTCTAATGTAAAGGGAAGTGAATTCAAATACGCATCCAACATGGACAGATCCCCAGTCTATCAAAGAAATGCAGAGGACAAACACAATCACCACAAACTGACCTAACAGTTATGTTTTGGGACTTTGAGAAGAAGCCAACATACCTGAAAACAAAAACTTTCTCATGCACTGGGAGAGCATGCAAACTCCTTAAAGAGTTCAGGACTCTTTAAGGAGTCCTGAATTTCTACAACACAAACAACTGTGCCACAGTCTGCCACTTATCAAACTCCCACATGCCAATTCAGAGTGTTTTAAACCCAAAGTTTTCTTTTACTTTGTAACAAACAACATATTAAACCTGGATAATTAGCTTTTATCATTTGCCATTTTAACATAATGATTCAGTTTCAGTGTTCAGGGATACATAAGGTTGAGTCCTGTCACTGTTCATTACTCACCTATGAGTTCACCGCCACATGTTTATCCTCCTTATTACTGGGAGTGTGTCTCTGCAGATGGGACAACTCTGGTGTTTGGAGAAGGATTCCTGTCTTCTTTACTTATTCAATGTTGGGTCTTTATGGCTTCTTTGGAATTCAGTTTGTAAACACAAAACGGCACAAAGGCCACGAGATTTAGGAAGTTGTTCACAGGATGGAAGCAGCTGAGCTGCTAAAGCAACTCCATGATGGGCGGGGTGAAAGGTAGGAGATGTTAGCTCACACATGCTACATGAAACATGTGGAAAACCTGTTCACTGTCATGCTCATTAAGAGTTCAAGACAAATCAGTGCAAAAATATACATAAACATGCATCACAGTGTGTGGCAAAGTGGGAGTGTAAGTTGGGGAGATGAAGAGATGGTGTGTGTGTATTGGTATGTGTGTGTGCGTGTGTGTGCGTGTGCGCGTGTGTGTGTGTGTTGGGGGTGGGTGCATTGGTCCGTGTCAGACAGCAAAGTGTGCTGCATTTATCTAGGAATCCGAGCCAAAGTAGCCTCACAAACACAGACCGGGCAGGACTAAGAGGAGGACGAAGAGTGACATGAACTGAGGAAGGAAGGCAGAGAGGACAACTGGATGAAAGGGGTCAGCGTTACAGAGTTCTAAACAAAAAGGATAAAAATGCAAAATTCTCTTGCCTGCAGAGGCACATCTTGGACATAGAAAGAAGAAACATTTTCCAACGAACTGATGACAGGAAAACCCTGCAGCATCTGAACCAAATATTTATTCTCATGGTTTCTTTCATGTCTCTCGTCATGCTCACCCTGCTGTCTCTGTATGTGGGAGCACTGCTGTCCTCAGATGCATCCCCAGCCTGCTTACATCCACCTTGCCGGGACACGTTAGTGGCTACACCTGCTTCTCCAGGACCAGGAGCAACAGTGACTACCAAGGCCAGTGAGGGTCAAGCTGGGACAAGTGCATGCAGATTGGGTGCTTCAGTTCCTGTTGCTTCAGACGATCCTCAAAGGGAGGAGCAAAGACCAAATTTCCCTCAGCCTAGATTGAAAGTAAGTAAGACAGGAGCGAGAAAAATGTATTTTTTTCACTAGTCCTGTGAACATGAAATGACTCCATCTTGCTGACGTGTAAAGACTGGACAGACATGAGATCTCTGACTGTACTTTCACATGTACCAGTGAGAGTCGGCGGCGTACGATCAGAGAACAGGCCGTAGATGCTAAACTTGGCGCCGCCAAACAGCTACGGAGAAATAACTGTCGGCGATCAAAGAGGGGATAAAATTAGGAGAGCTTTAAAAATGTCTCGTCATCTGGTGAGCTCATGCTGCAACAGGTGCTGGGGACCTGATCACAATGAGTGACATAAGTATGAGAGACAGAGAACCGAGCCAAGAGTTTGGGGATTCATATTTAATATAAGGTCTTTCTGACGCATATGAAACTCGGAAGCCATGATGATATATGCATACATAATTTTTCCTCCTGAATTATATTTTCTTATTTTTTAAGGTCTGAAATAATTGGTTAAGAAAAAACACAGTTGTTTCGTGACCACAGCATGATGGTGCCACCACCCTGCATGTTAACATTAGTGTCATCTAACAAAATGAATAAACTAAATAACTCACAGGAGGACACTGTTCACTAATTTGTTGAACTGGATTTTATTTAGTAGTATCAAATTAACGGGGGCTGAATAATTTTTTTAGTTACTTATTTGCAAAACAATTGAAACGCAATGAATCATTTCTTCTCACTTTATGACTTAGCATGTTACCAGTGGATTTTTATGCATATTTTGTTAGTCTGTCACAGAAAATGCCAATAAAATTGATTGAAGACTTCAGTTTTTTAAGGTGATAAAATGGAAAAAGTTCAAAAGTGTGAAAACAGTTTAGATAAACCCTGGAATTCTGTCAAAAATTACAATATTTTTTCTATAACAAGACATAACTCTTATGGTTCAGTTATAATGCTCCCTTGTGATGATTAATTCAAAAATGTGCCTTCATAATTTCACAGATTTCAAACATTTTTGTCCACATTTGTCACCCTAAGGCATTCTTTTACCATGCAACCATACTTTCTATGTAAGTATTGTCTTGCAGAGTGGAGGTGTTGAAGAGCGCCTGGTTCAGCTGCAGAGCTGCATGAGCTCTGTCCAGGAATCAGGAGGCCCCCAGAGTTACAGGGACCAGGAGAGCAGCTCTCTGGGGGCCATCCTGGCCCTGATGGCAGCTGTGCTGACAGAGTGTGACCTCCACTGCCACAGCCAAGCACTTGGAGAGATGGCCAAGCGACTGGGTGGGTCACACATGTTTGTAACCCCCAAGATACACACACAAACACACACACAGGAAATTATGTCAGTGCAGACACTCCTACTCCGACAGAAAACAATCTTTTGCAGAGTGTCAAAGGTGAGTGGATAGGAATTTAATGATGCAAGGAGGCAAACTCAGAGGTGAGTAGAGTTCCCAATAAATGTACTCAATTAGGAGTAGCGCTATTTTAACACATTTTTACACGAGTAGAACTAAAAAATAAATGTCCAAGAAATGACTCGCATAAGAGTAAAAAATGATTTTATAACGTGGCTACTTGAGTACAAAGTAATTTCACCACTCTACCTCAGATTTTATACTCTGTTTCAATATGTCAGACAGAAAAAATATAAAATTTATAATGACGTGCAAAAATTATTACAAGTAGATTGTTAGAAAATAGCAAACACTTCCATGTAAAAAATATTTCAAGTTAAAACAAATGAAACTACTTACTTTATGTAGTTTGTCTATATGTGACAACGGGAGAATATGCTAAGTCTCAGCAGATAGAAAATAATATCAGAATAACAAAGATTGTGTTCAAACAAGAGGCCCTTAACATCAACTCTATCCTTATCTGGTGCATGTTGGCTAAAACATGTTTGTTGTACTGCATATGAAACTTGACAGCCATGTTGCTAACTTGATGCTGCTGCTCTGGGTTGGTAGAGAGCGCTGCGTTGGGAAGCAGAGAGGGTGAAAAAGACTTGCTGCTTTTCCTAAAGAGCATCACACAGTTTTCACCTACAGGTGAGGGAAACATTTATGTGCATCTCCTGAGAATGGTGGACTAATAAGCTCAATAGAAATGTGTCCTGTCTGACTTCAGTTGCTCCCATGGAAAGGTTACATCCACAGGATTGTGCAGAGATTTACAGTCTTGGGATCAAAGAGACTGGCATCTACACCATCCAACCTGATCCACACGGACCAGCGTTAGAGGTATTTTAATGTACAAAGATCATCAGAAGTAATCTTCGAAAAGCTGAGCGCTATCTGTGGAAAAGCCTTGAATCATGCCAGTCTTTGCTTTGGCCTAGGCTAAATGTGACATGGAGACAGCGGGCGGAGGGTGGACGGTGATCCAGAATCGGCAGGACGGCTCAGTGGACTTTAACAGAACTTGGCAGGAATACCGGGAAGGCTTTGGTAGTCTGCAGGGAGAGCACTGGCTGGGAAACGCAGCACTGCACGCCCTCACCTCCACCGGCCTGCACCAGCTCCGCATTGAGCTGGAGGACTGGTACCAACAGAAGCGCCAGGCGACCTACAGCAACTTCAAGGTGGCCTCGGAAGCGGAAAGGTGCACAGAGAGACACTAGATGCGCCGAGTTACCTTTGGCAGGAGTAGCAGCTTTTTATTTAAATTGACCAAAAGATAAACCTGTTTCCTTTTAATCACTAATGCAACTATATACAAGATGAGACTAAAGCTGTGTGGAAGAATACTGGCTGCTTGGACTAAATGGATCAGCATGTTGTTCTGCTAGATTTCCCCCCAAAAAAGTAAGCTTTTTACCTTTGGGGCAATTCTTGAGCAACTCCCATTATTACTGCCCAGACAGCAACTGATGGAGCAACTACATAAAAAGTGTTGCAAACCCTGTTTACTCCTTGTCGTGTTAAATCCACAACTTCAACATATTATGGGGATTTGATGTGACAAACCAAAACACTTGTGAACATACAAATTTAAAACCTTACCTGGGACTGAAATTATTAATTGGATTCATTGTGATTAATCAATCATTATTTGATTAATGATTAACTTGAGCATAAAGCCATTTGCTTAAAGAACAAATGCCTTTTGTTCTTTAAGCAACAAAGCCAGATCATGGAATTAAGCCAAAACTGTACAAAATATACTTTTTGCATTTAAGATAAACAAAACCCTTTGTATGCAAATATGTTCTATCAGAACTCCTCAAGTGACATTATTTTAGCTTCACCTGGTTCAAAATCCATACAAAAAAATTCTTCTGTGAAGAGCCCTTTGCTATCCAAATATTAATTGGTTAATTCAAAGAAATACTAATCTACAATTAATAAAGAGTACAGTAAAGGATTGCTTCATTATATGTCCTTGCAAATTGTGCAACAGAAATGCTTTTTTATTATTTAGAAAAATGAACCGAATTGTTTCTTTTAGAGAACATCCCCACCAGCTTTACACATTTAGAAACCGAAATGCAAAATTTGCAAAATAGCACGAGCTCAGTCCTTTAGTAGGCGTTAGAGAGAGAAACCTTGCACTAACCAAGTATAAAAACCTTTAAATAACATTTTACCACAAGTTTACCACACAGTTACCACACCTTCTCTTCCAGGTATCGTCTGACAGCCCACGAGTTCTCTGGCGATGCCGGCAACTCTCTGAGCTACAGCAAGCGCTACAACCATGACGGCAGACCGTTCAGCACTGCTGACAGAGACAACGATCGCTACGCCTCTGGAAGCTGTGGCCAGTACTACGGCGCAGGCTGGTGGTTCGACGCCTGCCTGGCAGCCAACCTGAACGGCCGATATTACCGTGGCCGTTACACGGGTTTGACCAACGGGATCTACTGGGGGACATGGTACATCCTGACAGACGGAAGGACCGGGGAGCGGTACTCCTTCAAGAGGGTGGAGATGAAGACGAGACCCAAAGACTTTAGGGGAACCAAGTGAGGAACACAAACGGAGAGGGCTCACTGCAGAAGAGGCCTAGGATGCAAGGCCTTTTGTTTTATAGACGACAGATTTTAAACAACTTTCTGCTAAAATTTACATGGATTTCAGTGAATGGATTAAAGACAAAATATAGTGAGTTGCAAAATCATTCATACCCCCAGAGCCTTTTCACATTTTGTCATGGCAGAATGAAGAACATCAGTGTATTTCTATCAGGATTTTGTGTGACAGACCAGCACAAAGAATTGCTTATATGTGACATTGATAGAAAAGTATAGTTTTCATGTTGTTGTTGTTTTTGTGTTTGGTTTTGTTGTTTTTTTAAAATAAAAAAACCTTAAAGGTGTGGCGTGTTTTGGTACTCAGATACTCAGTAGAACCACCTTTAATAGATTTACAGGGGTGTGACTCAACCAGTTTTTCTCCTCTGTAAAGACAGATTTTTCTGAGTCAGTGTGATTCAGGAACATCTGTCATAACATTCAACTCTAGCTACAGATTCTTAATTGGATTCCCATCTGGGTTTTGAGTAGACCTTTTTTCCTCATAAAATGCTTCGATGTAAACATTTTATTGTTTTATTGCATGTTTGGGGTTATTTTCCTGCTGGAAAACAAACCTCCTTCCAAATCTCAAAGCTCCCATGATTATCTTGCATTTAGCTTAATCAATCTTCCCACTAACTCCGAATAGCTTTGTCTGTAAGAGAAAAGACATTCCCACAGCATGATGCAGCCACCATGTTCCACTGCCTGACAGGTGACCACGCCATCTTTGTGGAGCCTTCAGATATGTGAGTTGATGTAAGACAGACATTTTGTCTCATGTGGCCAGCAGCGAGTACATGTCGGTCTTGTTTATGCACATTTGAAAAAGAAAGAAAGAGATGAGGGGGAAAAAAACAAAAAGAAAACCTCTGCGTTGAACAGCCTGTTCTTAACTGCCTCGTATTTATAAACTTCATAAACTCATAAACTTTGTGTAACCACAGAGCAACACACACATACACACACGCACACACACGCACGCATGCACTCTCTCGACCAGAGTGGTCAGGAAGATGGTTGGGGAGGATTCCTGACTGACCACCTAGCAGCTGGTCTGGTTTACCAAATGGAGGGAAAAAGGCGGATAGTTTTAACGTTGTTATTTACACCAATCAATCTGCAGAACATGCACATGCTTTACCTACTTTACTTATTACAGTACCGCTTCGTACTGAGTAATTAGAAACTAATGCTTGAAACGATTCCTGTCTCCTGAATAACGTAGTTATTATATTTATTTACTTATTTATGCTAAAAATCAAGGTACAATGACTTTATAAATGGTGTACAATCACTACCAGATATCATAATATTGTCCGTTCTCAATTATAAGCTAAAAGAGCATCGTTCTACATCAGCAGCGGAAGTTTCAAAGCTCTTGACACACTGATGTTGACCATCAGGATTTGCTCTGTTTTCTCAGAATCCTTCCACCGCCGCTGACACACACTTGGTCTCACCTGCTATCTGCTGTGTGTGTATGTGTGTGTAAATGTCTATTTTAGGAGCATTCACAACGAGCTGCCAGTGTCTCCTGCAAGCTGGCTGTCTAATATTAACGGGAAAAGGCCGAGGCAGAAAGTCAGCTCAGCAGAAGTAATTCAGGTACTTCTACTTACACGTGAATGTGACTGTATCACACACACACACACACACACACACACACACACACACACACACACACACACACACACACACACACACACACACACACATTTCAAATTCATCTCCCTCTCAGTGGAAGAGGTGCATGATATGCTTGGCTTCATGAAAATAAATGGGCCCTATATGGTGAGTTAATTATTGTTAAACAACCAAAAGCTCCTCTTGCTCTGGTCTCTGTGTTTCATTACATTAACACACACTAATACACACGCAGAGCAGTCAACCATAGGCAATCAAGATCAGTCACCCTTCACAACCATCATGCATATCAGCTTTCTGCTTTGATTTTGTTGTCTGTGCATCTTTGTCTGGGCGCAGTCAGCGTTGGGTCACTTTGTTCTGCCCCCTGGTGGCCACTGGCGTTGCTGGGGAATTTGAGTCAACCATTATCTTATTTATTTTTGACCTGACATAACTTTTATGTCAGGTCCAGCTGATAAAACTGACACAGAATCAATTCAGACTGAAATGATTATTTATCGGTGACTTAATTGAAGGCTTTGTCTGTGAGATGTACTATTAAAATGTACCGCATAATCTCTTTCATGAAGACAGCAACGATTCCCTCATCAGTCTTGTTGACAAGGGAGGAACAGAAGCCCAGAGTTGTGTCACCACAGTATCCTGGCACAGTGTCTGGAACGAGGTGATAGTAGTGGTGCTGCGGGCTGCGAGCCGCCACCGCTCCCAGGGAAGAAACCCCTGACTGGGCAGCGGTTAGCCAGTACAACCTTTTAGATAAACACAGTGATCCACTGTGGAAACTTCCTGTCTAATCATATTTGTTACTGAGAGACACAAGGAAATATTTGTCCTGTGTGTATTTCTGCAAGACAGTTAACACAAAACCTAAATATATGTAAGAAGTGAAGAATGATACACAAAATTACCTTTTAAACTCAAAATATTTTGTAAACATTTTGAGTTATGTTTACTTTTATAGGGATGTCCTGTCTTAGTCATCTGACTGGCTTGGTAACTTAATGTAGGTCACTAAATAACAACATGTCTGTTTTAACATGTCAAGTAGGTTTAAGAAGCTGCAGGTATATTCCAAAATAAGTTAGTGTTATATGTGATTTTTCAGAGGTAAATGTCTGTCCTGTTATAGACTAAAGCTACACTGACTATAGAAACCTATACTGCTGATTTAGAAACCTTTAGTTTAAAGTGCAACTGATTCCTGATTTGGATTCTTGATTCCACCTGAGCTCTGGCTGTCTGCAGATCCTCCAGAATTAAAATAAGCATGCTTCTCTGATGAATACGCTCATTTTATGAACAGGACTTTAATTATTTTGAATACAATAAAAAAAAACAATGACACAGCGGTAAATCTATTTTGGTATTTATATACTGAACTGAATTTAAATTTAGACTTTTAAGTGGTGTGGTGCAAACATGCAACTATAGTTGCATGTTTTGATAATATACTTAGACAATGTGCAAAAAAAAAAAGATGACTTTATTCAAGTCAAAGAACCCAGAAATCTGCTGGGTTTTCTAAGAAATATTTAAAATTACTTGAATAGTTGAGCTTAGTTTGATAACTAATGTCATTTGAAATGTATTTATAATCGCATCAAAGCTATTTTTCTGTAAAGTGTCTCGAGACGACAGTTGTTATGAATCGGCTCCATAAAACTAAAACGGAATTAAATTAAAGGCTTAGAAATCTGAGGTGCAGTACTTGCTTTCACCACTAGGAGCACTGTAACTGATGCTGTGGGTCAAAGGGCAAGCAGCGTTCATAGTAGGAGCAGTTTGAGATATGTTAGGACGCATTTGTGACTTGAAAACACAGGTTGAGGTGAGGCATGAGCAGAAATCTGTGAAAGCGTGCAGAAAACGTGGAGAAAACAGTTTGGAGTCGTGACAGCCCAGAAGAGGCGGGTGGAAGAGACGAGCCGGGCGGCCTTCAGTGGAATTCAGCTCTCCAGTCTTTAATAACCTGCTCTCGCTCTGATAAGAGCACATGTGGCAGATGTCAGGGCCAAGGATGGGGAGGAAGACCAGGGTGTGGGGAGGAAGCAGGAGCTGGTGAGGTTTGAAAGGTGTCTAAGCATAAACGGGCCGTTAGGGCCTCCCCTTCCCTGACCACAGGACCACCGAGAGAGACAGCGTGTGCCTGCTTTTAATACTGATCCTACAGAAAACCAGAGCGAGGCAGCGTTCCGTTTGAAACCGGAATTCAGAAGAACAAGTGTATCCTGATGTGGTGAGGAGCTGGGAGGGGAGGAGGGGGGAGAGGAGGGCTGAGGACGCAGAAAGCGCCATGTGGCAGGCCTCAGTCCAGGGCTCGGCTCAATCTGAACGTCAAAATGGAGGATCTGCGGGGGAGGAGCCAGAGACGGTGCCGGGGTTGAAACACCAAATTAATTAATGATGACTGTAAATATTTACGTGATTAACACTAACCTTCTGGAAGATGAACTGTCTGAGATACAACAAAGGGTTCCAGGACTTCATGCTATTGTTTCATGATATGCAACATTTTCAATAGCTCTGAAGAAACTGTAATTATTGTTCTAAAAGATGCTTCCTAATGATTGATAATCAATCAAATTAGGTAGCTCCAATTTTTTTGGCTTGTTCCAGTTTGAGGTTGGATGGTATAAATCTTCTTTCTTCATAGTAAAGCTTTGAAACTTTAAAACCGAGCGCTGATGTATGTATAGTAATTAAAAAGAGATCATCGAGGTGTTGAAATTGCAATTCTGGGACTTAACATTTCTGGACACAGCATCACTAAAATGCTGCATTGAATGCTGTAAATTCAAAGTGCCTCACAGAGTTAACAGGCAGTCTTTCACTTCCTGTCCTGTTAAAAAAATAATACATGTCCATGTGTTGCATTGTGACTTCAGATGAAACATCAAAACAAAAAAGCAATAATGGTGAAATGTAAAGAAAAGGATGAAAAACGTAAAAAAAATGTACAAAAAATGTACAGAAAAGGTTTGGAGGTAAGGCGAGCATTTTCTTGTTGCTTACAAGGCAAAACTAAAATGGCCACCTCTGTCTGTTATTCTCCAGGGTATTTTCTTTTTCCAAGCTTGCATGACACATTGAGGACTGATCAATCACCACTTACTTCATCCAGGGACAAATCTTCTCCACACTTGGTCTTGTAATCTTGCTTCTTTTGAAACAGACTCGTATTCATTGTGGGTATTTTATTGCCTTGTTTTTTGCTGGCCCCTTAGCAGAACATCAGCAAAAACAAATCAGTTATTAATTACTCAAATCTAGAGTCCAATAAACAGAAAGGTCAGAAGAAGAACATGCCATGATGGGACAGTGAAGAAAGTCAACAATAACTAAGGAAAATATGATACAAAACAAGATGTTGTTCTCTTTCCAAACCGCATATAAAGATAAAACAGAAACTGATCAGGGAAGCTGCTCAGATGTTTTTTCAGCAAGCAATGCTTAATACCTGATTAAAAGTTGTTAATGTACTTTTAATCTGACTAACGGGGCTTGTCTGAATGCATACGCTCATTTATTGAACACGAGTATTCCATTATCTAATGCTTTATGTACTAATGTTGGTATATTATGTTGGTGTATTTATCTCACTTTCAGCCCAGCTGTTTTTCAGTTATTTAGTTTTTATCTTGGAGTTTTACATCCATTTTCAGACTCCAATTTAGTCTAAAACTTACAAAGTGCTACCTAAATCAGTGTGATATTGGATTTTTAAAAATTATTATTATTTATTTTTGTAAGGTTCCCTTACTCTATCCAGTGCAGGAGCAGAATGTTCTTGTCTGACACTCCTGGGACCTGCCGTCGCCTCTGTTATTCAGATATTAGTGTAAAGCAGTTTTTGCCCAGCAGCTCACCGTCTTCCCAAGGAGCTGCTGCTCCACTGTGATCCACCAAGTGAATCAAAGGAGGATAAGAGGCAGCGAACGGCAAGAGAAAGGAGAAAAAGATGCTGATCAGGCTGACTCATTTTAGGCAAATCAAAGGATTATCTAATCTGATAATACCCGCTGACAAGAAAGCAAATCCAGAAGGTCAGAAGCAGCTCATTCTAATCCAGTAAAATCCAATAAATATGCACATTGTGTTTGTCAAATCATAAAACATAAAGGGAAAGAGCGTGTGTGTTGTGTATGTGTGTGTGTGTGTGTGTGTGTGTGTGTGTGTGTGTGTGTGTGTGTGTGTGTGTGTGTGTGTGTGTGTGTGT
>CAEGAF010172186.1:0-46506 GCA_903067075.1 Micropoecilia bifurca
ATACTTAGACAGTGTGAAAGTGAAATAAAAAGAAGTTAATAAATAGGTGAAAAGTTAAGGTAAAAACATTAAAACATCGAAGACATCAAAACCCGCACTTTAAACCTAATTTAGCCATAAGCAACTCTAAACATGTGGGTTTTAAGTTGAGATTTAAAGGCACCCAGTGTTTCAGCTGTTTTACAGTTTTCTGGAAGTTTGTTCCAAATTTGTGCTGCATAGAAACTTGTTTAAGAACAAGTAGTCTGTGATTTATACACTAGTAGAGTTTCTCTAGATTCTTGTTCTGATAATGTTGATCTAAAGTAATGAGTGTTTTCTCTAGATAAACTAATAAGAGTTTATCTGAATTATAAGTTTGTTCCCATTCCTGCTCTGGTTGAGTGACATTCTCTGGCTCTATTTCACTCTAACTAAAGGTTTGATTCCTGTTCTGGGTTGAGTGAAGTACGCAAACTAAATGTTCCTGTTCTGGGTTGCTAAGCAGAATGAGAATCACATAATCACAATAGTGATAGTAATAAAATCCAAGTCTAATTTTCACTACATTTATTCAGTGGTAAGAAAAGCTCAAGTGAAAGAAATAAATCAATAAAAAATCAGCAATAAAGCAGTCATATAACTATCATAAAATTCAATCATTTTCAATAAAAGCTTTTTAAAAAGGTGTTTAGAGCTTTTTGGAACTCCTAATTCTTTTTCTCTGGGGTATAAATATGATGTGACACAGAGGCCCATTTCTCTGGCCACAAGGCTGGATAAAGAGCCATATTTATGTTGCCACCACATGGAGCAGGAAGGCAAGGGAGGGGCAAAAAATCTCACAGCTAGAGAACCACAGCAAAGAGTGGCACATTGGAGTCACCAAGTCTACCTAATAACCATTAAACGCTATCTACATGCCAGCTACTTGGAGGGATGCCAGAAAAAAATGACAACATTTTCTGTCCTAGCATTAAAAAGGTGGCCATGTTCAGTTTGCCAAACTCCATTGAGCTTTAACTGAATTCATGTGGTTTGGTCATATGAGACTGAGATTGAGTTTTCAGGAACAAACACAAATGGGTGTTTGATTTATGGTTTGAAGCAAAACGTCATCAATGAGATTTGTACAAAAATACGGATTTGGCCAAATCTACATGGAAGCTGCAGAAAAAAACACAAAGCAATCTTCTGTTTTCACAGTCATGTCAGAACACAGACTTAAACCCTAGAGACTGGGAGTAACAGAACATAGGAGAGGAGTCTGAAGTCCTAGGATTGTTCAAAGACAAATGGTCAAAAACTCCTCTCTGTGTAAACTAGTCATGTAACATTTAATAAAATACATCTTCCAGAACAATTTTGCCACCAAAAAACGGTGTTATGTTAGCATAAACCTTTTCCCCCACTAAATAAACGTTCTCAGATTAAAGTTGTGTTATGTAATTTAAAAAAATGTTATTCATATATATATGTATATATATATTTTTTTTACATATTTGCTAAAACTATCACTCAATTGTGATAGTCACGTGAGACAGATAATATGAGAAAAGCTCCTCTGCCTCCTCCCTCTGGTTCTGTTGTGATCTCAACTAATACACAGCTCTGTCAGGAACAACCAATCAGACCCAGGAGGAGGGTCTTAGCGCTGTCAATCAACGTTTCTCTCTGCAACGTTACAGCTGGTTCACCGAGCCTGCCGTGAATGCTCAGGCTAGTTAGCTTGGCTAGCTTGACGGCAGAGAAACGTTTCCTAAGTGGCTTCTTCATCATTAGCACATTTAGCAGCATGTACCTGTTGATTGACAGCACAAAGTCCTTCCTCCTGGCTCTGATTGGTTGTTTCTGACCAGGAGTGGCGCAATAATACAGATTATTTGTCTCATATTATACTGACATGGTGACAGTTTTAACAAATATGTATTTTTGTAAAAGTTACCTACAGCAGCTATCAAGGTTGGATTTACATGTTTCATTGTGAGATCAGGCTACTGTAAGGCTCTGACTCATCTTTATTCAGCAACTGTGCTCAATTATTCATCAACAAAAGCAAAGTGATGTTTGATAAAGGAAAACAACAAGGATTCAAAGTGTGAGGATTAACTTGATTAACCAGCATGCTTTTAAAGTAGCCATACAGATGACTCCACATCAGATGACTGGACTTAAATCAGACTTTTATGTTTCTACAAAAGGCTTTGCAGAAAGGAGTCAATATGGAGGTCATGGTGTGACTCTGTAGTGAATTGTTTTAAAAAAATTGGAAAGTTATCCTCCAACATGCCACCTCACAGCAGCCTTTCTCTCTCTCTCTCTCTCTCTGTGTCCTGCAACTCATCCTTTCACTTCATCAGTTAGACCTGACGACAGGCTATCACCTGCTGGGGTCACTGGGAGGTCACGTCCACTGAAACAGAGCATGGCCCAGTGTGGGCTGCACTCTCATCCTGCCTTCTGAAAAGCCATTGAGGTTTGAGCTATAAATACTCAGTCTCAGATTTTTTTTCAGATGATCATTTCTGAGGCGCTTAAAAAGTTTTGGTAATGAGGATATTTAGAATTAATTGGTGAAAAATCTAATTTTTACACCATTTAAAAAATGTAAGAATAACACTCTGGGGGTTAAAAATGCTTTAGCAAAGACATTAGCTGATAATGGCACTAAAACAGAAGTCACATTATTACTATTTGTATATCTCATTAACACGCGAAGAAAACAGGATAAGAATAAATGTCTTAAAAAATAATCTGTGTTGAAATTCTAGCTTTGCTAAAAACTTCAGCATGAACTTTTCATGTCTTCAGTAGTAACTTTTGTATGAGTCACATTTGCATATCTTCCATGAGCTGCTATAATATTTGAAACATTCATCTAGTTAGTTTTTAGTTTACAGATTTCCCACAAATTATGAAACAACAAAATGCCAAGGTTGGATCCGGTTGGACAGTCCAGTAAGAGGATAATGGACTGGAACGGCCTCCATTGCAGAGGAAACACTTTATTTGAAGGGCTGTGCATAAGACTGACGACTCTGTAATAAAAACGGAACATAAACATGAAGAAGTCTTCATGAATGTTTATGATGAAGTGTCTTTCAGTTAAAAAGAAAAAAATACACTTTAATTGAAAAGTTGCATTAAAAATGTCAACTTTGCATTAAAAGTATCACTATTTACCAAATAACACTTCATGAGAGCAGTCATAAATATTCATAAAGTCTCCTTCATGTTCATGTCATATTTATGACAGTGTTATGTTAGTCTTACGCACAACCCTTCAAATAAAGTGTTACCCAGACGGACACTTTAAATCGCATTAAAGGTTGAAATTTCCCCTAAATTTGGTTGTGAAAATTATAGAAAAAAAAATTATGCTTGTCCCACTTTGAGAACACCAGGTCAAGGGTCAGTGGCTGAACTACGAGGGGCTAGAGGCTAATGCATCAAAGAATATGATCACAACAAATCGATGTTTAGAAAGCTTTGTTGTTCACAAATGCAGATGTATATCTTTTAAATCCTAGAATGAGGATTTTGTTTTTTGGAAAATCATTCTACATTTTTTTTCCTCCCCAGAATGATCAAGACTGCATCAGGGTCCTGGATTTCCATAGGTCTTTGAACGCCTCGTTAAAGTCTGGACCACCGACTGCGGCAGCGTGGTTGGAAACACACAATCCTCACCTGGGCGCCTCCTGGAGGAGAAGCTGGAGACAGGTGAGACCCCCGTTGGCTGCAGCATAGTGAGCTGCTACGGCTCCACAGGCAGTCTGAGCGGTGGCCACTCCTCCAGCCGACAGGAGCCACTCAGTCACCTCCACACGGCCAAACCGAGCGGCCAGGTGGAGAGCCGTGGCTCCCGCCGCGTCGCCGTCCTGGAAAAGAGTCACAGAGACCTGCTGAAGAAGGCCAGGCCAAACTAGACCACTGAGGCCAAACGCTCCCCAATATCAGCTCAAAACTACAACAGATAAAAGGATCGGAGGATGTGCTACTTTCCAGAGCTGCAGCACAGAATGTTATTACTGTTAATAAGCATATAATTAGGTCTTAATTTGAGTCAATACAGTTCCTAATTCTGGAGGAAAAGAAACAAATAAAAACTTAACTATGCAGTCGTTAAGAATGTTTAGGAGGTGGCTTTGCAGCCGGCATCTGGAAATCATTTCGACTTGCTACTGCTGCAAGTGGACCCACAGGAAGTCAACACATATTACATAATCAGCTAGTAAATACATTAAAAAAATAAATAAAAGTTCATGTACAGTACTGATTACAACCTGCAGCCACGAAACAGCTCTTTAGGATACAAGTACTGAAACGAACAATCAAGTACTAATACAATATAACGACATGTTAAGATTCCATGTAAGTTATTAGAATTGTATCTTTGACCAACAGAAAATTCAAATATGGTTTTTAAAGATTTTTACAAACAAAAGTCTGAAAAAAACCTTTGAACTCCGAGCGGCTTCACTGTCCCCACTGAACTTCAAATAATGCACTGGGTGACTTACTTTAGAAATAAGGTGACTTCTGGAGACAAGTGGTTGTACTAGTTTTTATTTAGGGGGATCGGAGTAAGGCTTTGTGTTGTTGGTCTGTTAAAGAAAATCTGAATAGAAAATGTTGATTCATATCTACTGATGTGACAAAATTTGAAAAAGTTTTAAGTGAATAATTTTGCAATGCACTCTGTGTCAAGGAATAAGATTAAAGATATGACCATAATTTACATTTGAACTTCAAATTGAAGTTAACTGAACTTAACATTCGGTAAACTTGGCAATTAATGCATTCAATGGGTAACGCGAAATGTAAAAAGCTAGCTTTATGTAACTTTAAAAGCATTAACAAAAGCTGTAAGTTTTGACGTAGCATTTACTGATCAGTTCAAGTGGAAGCAGGAATAGTCAAAAAAATGAACTGAGCAGAGAAGCACTTAGCTTACAGCATCCATCTGGATGACATGTGTAAGATTAACCCACACAGTGACCTCTGGCTCCTGGGTCATGACCTTCACCAGCCTCATCACATCAGGCCTTGACCTGACCTGCCTGGGGAAGCCCAACCAAATCATGACAGTAAACTCGTCTCATGCTAACACCCCACTTATTGGCGCCACTGCCTGAAGCTCATACTTAATTCCTCTTCAGGTCTTTTCTTTCTAAATACTAAAACTAGACAAACCTCCACGCTGCAGACTCCTCGCTCCACGAGCCACTGCAACTCCCGGATGTTCCCAATGGCCGCCGCATCGTGCGCCGCCGTGGCCCCGTTTGAGGCTCGTGAGTCCGCAGGAAGCCCGAGGACGCTCACCAGGAGCTGCAGGCAGTCCAGGCGTCCACACCTGGCGGCGTGGTGGACCGGACCGGCACCCTGGGCATCGCAGATAGCAGGTGAGAGCTGACCGGAAGATGCTAGACTCCTCAGAGCGGCGAGGTCAGCGTCTCGAGCCGCCTGGATGGCGCGAGGCAGCACCATGCTCAGCTTCTTAACGTGGAATATGGCAAGTTTCCCGGAGCACCGTGAGACACCATCACATGATGATTAAAAAAAAAAACACTACATGCTCTCCTTGCCTCCTCCTGAGCCAGGAAAGTGACACCCTGGCAGCAGCCAGCTGGCCAGCGGGCCGCTGGGGGAGATGGAGGCGCGTGGAGGCGATAGAGGAGTAATGAAAGGCGCGTGGAGGTGCAGCGCGCGCGCGGCCTCCTGCGCCGGCTTTGTGTGGCGGCGGGCCGCCATATGCTGGAGCTTCAGTGGAGATGAGGGAGCCGAGGCAGCACGGAAACTTAAGTAACGGGAGAAGACAGGATTACAATGAGGTTTTTTAAGGGTTATTTTAAAAATTCATCACAGCGTTGGAATAATGAACACAGGTGACCCATCTGGAATGGCGGCGGAATCTACATTAAATATCACGTCTGCAGCTTTAAGAGACGGGAGATTTATAAGCGGCTCATGTGGCACAATAGCGCGTTCATTTTTCCATAACATCACCCATGAAGCCAGGCCAAGTTCTCCCACTTTATTATTTATATTAAATATCTCACAATCTTACAGGATCGAGTTTGGCCAAGCGAAACAAACGGTGCGCGTGCGTCGCTGCGCTTCATTATTTGACTCTTTAGTTCAAAAGAAAACTGGTCAGTTCATTTTCTCCAGGAGCTCCGCCGTTTCCCTCAGGTCCTCCACGACGGCGTCCACGTCTTCTTTGCTCGTCCCCCGGCCCACGCTCAGCCTCAGCGCGTTGGCCGCCACCTCGGTGGGGACGCCGCAGCTCAGCAGGATGTGGGAAGGCCTGGCAGACACGGAGAACATGGAGGTCACTGCGCAGGACAACCAGTGGGCAGTAGGCTGGAGGCAGGAGCAGCAGGCCAGCAGCTCACATCGTGGACTCTGGCCTTTGTGGCAGGTGACAGGGATTAGGAATTAGCTGCCATGGCTTGTGTGACAGATTTAATATTGAATATGAATGTGTCTATTTTGAACTAATCAAAAGAAGGGGAAGAAAAAAAGGAAAACATCTGTGACAGCAGCCATGACTTCAGTGGCAGCTTGTTACAAACATCATGGCACCTGTCACCAAATCCAGTGCAGAAGCCGAAAAGCTAATCGTCAATAAGCTGTGGATCCTTCCAGCAGCCGACACTGTAAGAGCCACTACAGCTTCCACTGCCGTGATGTGAGCTCGCCGTCTTCCCTCCAGTGGTAAACGGCCGAGACTCTCGTACCTGTGTCCGCTGGCAGAGTGGCAGGCGGCACCGACGCTGGCCAGGAGCCTCCTGCAGTTGGACAAAACCCTCCAGCCTAAAGCGGGCGGAGAGATTAATCATTCAGAGGCTCGTTCACTTACAAACAGCTCTGACAATCATCAGCGTAGGGTTAGAGGACACTGTTTGGACTGACGCGCCAAACAGACACGGGGACAAAGACACATTACCTTGCAACGCCGGGCCCAAGATGGACACGTTACATGTGTTAGGGAGGACATCAGAGCTGGGATAATGACTGTTGAAGCGGATCTTTTCTCTAAAGACATCCTGAGGTGGAAACAGCAGATTGTGGTTTGAGTTCACGAAACGACATGCCTCGTTTTCACATTCCCTCTGTCACTGCCCAACCTGTTCTATTTACTCTGACTTTCCTTTCAATGGAGACTAAATTAAGCCCAAATATTCCATGTTTTTAATCTCGAACCTCGTGTGTTTCAGAAAATAGGAGGTACAATGATTTCTATGTTTCAAGAAAAGTTTGATATTTTGAATATGTTTCTTTGAAACATTTTCCTATGTTGTCATCTGTATTTTATTTCTTTTGTCTGTTGCACTGATGTTGCACTGATAACAATATCTAATATTTTCTTTTGATACAGTTATTAAAGAGAAATAGCATCAGCCAAAGTTAGTATTGGAAGCTCAGAGCATCATAAAACAGAATTTATTCCAATCTGTCGTCTCCACATGCCAAGAACTTCCTCCATAACACTGATCCACATCGTACTTTCTCTATTGTCCGTCTGATTCCTGAGCAGAAGGTTGAAGCCTTTTGATTTGTAAAAGAACCTCTGGATTGTAAAATTCACCTTAACCTTTTTTTCCAAATGGCATTGATAACAAGGTTCAGAACTTAGATTTATATCATGTGCAGATAAAGTGACAGTAAATGTGATTAGAACCAAAGCGTCTCTATTAGGGGAAGCACTTACTTGCAGTCGTTCTTCCAGATATGCTTTAATCATCAGCATATGACTCTGATAACCTGAGAGATTAGCTGTCACCAGCTCAGCAGCCTGACACAAACACAAACAAACGGATCCTGTTACAAACCGTTTCTGTTTTACAGAGGCAGCGCATTAAACTTTAGTGATCTGTAATGGACGAAGCGTTGAACGTAAACAACCTTTCCCAGGCCGGCTATCATTGGCGTGTTCTCTGTGCTGTGGCAAAATAACGTCATATTTATAGTTAGATCTTTAGAGTTCTTTGTTTTGATCCTATATCAGAGTTTTCTTGCTGGGTAACATAACACACCGTACCCTGGTCTGAAGTTCCTCTCCTGTCCTCCTCCAAACAGCATCGGGTACAGAGGCGTCTTTGTCCCGGGGCCGTTCACGTACAAAGCCCCGACACGAGGGCCGTAGAACTGAAACATTTACATATGTAGATACATCAAGAAAACAGATTATAGAAAGAGTTTAGGCTCAATCTTTTAATATGCAGAGCTAATTGCTGACCTTGTGTCCTACTATGGTAAGGTAATCCACTCCCAGTTCCTGGACATCCACTGGGACTTTGCCCAGCGCCTGGGCAGCATCTGTGTGCAGCAGGATCCTGAGCCGCTCGTGCTGCTTATTGAGGGATTTTACTCTTTGGCAAATCTCTGGGATTGGCTGAAAAGACGAATGGCGTTCAGCGGACAGGAATGGGTTTTATGGCAATCCAAACATTGAGTCTTTACAACTGGAAAATGGTTTTTAGAACAGAAAGACCCGAGCCAAGAGGCTTTTCGAGCTTCTCCCCCCTCCCCCGTTACCATGACGACTCCCGTCTCATTGTTAGCCAGCATGACAGAGACGAGGCAAGTGTTGGGGCGCACGGCGGCGACGATGTCCTCCACCTCGACGCGAGCCGTCGCCTTAGAAACGGGCACACATGTCACATCTACAACGGAAATAAGAAGCAGATTCACCTCAGTGGTTGAAGGACAGACTCTTGAAAAAACAAACATCCCAGTGAGAACCTGATCTCCCACCTGCCTTCCCAGCCGCCTCCAGGCTCTTGGCCGTGAGCCGGATGGAGTCGTGCTCCACGTCGGAGGTGACGACGTGCGGCAGGCCGGTGCAGCCGTTCTGATGGCCTTCGCCGTGCTCCGCGGCGCTGCGGCTCTTCCTGAAGTGCTCCAGGGCCGTGTGGAGCACCAGGTTGTTGGCCTGCGGGACCCATCACTTGCTTTAAAGCGGATCTGAGAGCAGGAGAAGGAACAGCTGGTTTTCAAACACCAGGAGTCGTTACCTCCGTTCCCCCCGAGGTGAAAACGATGTCCTCTGCTTTGCCTCCAACCATTCTAGCCACATTCTGCCTGGACTGGTTGATGATGGCTTTGGCTCTAGCGCCTGGAAAACAACATTGCCAGGTCTATAGCAGAAATATTTTTTAAAAAGAAATAAAAATTCAGACTTATTTTCTCGTTATCAATGAGATAAAGATTCTGTTTTGAGTCCAAAGGAAAGTATCTCACACCTGTTATGTAGTTGCTGCTGGGGTTTCCCCAGGCCTCATGGAGAGCTTCAGAAATGACCTGAATGACCTCTGGCTCCATCGGGGTGGTGGCATTATAATCCATGTAGATCCTTACAAAAGTATTCAAAACTGTTAAATAGGCCTGTGGAAATAAATCTAAATGAGCTTAATAATTTTGATTTGCATGATTTATCTTTTTTTTTCTTTTCTCTTTTTCTACCAAAAACTGGATGGCCAAACTCTTCAGTCTGGTCCTCTGGTCTCAGCCTTGTTCTGTCTTCATTTTGTTTTCAGAGACTTCATAATTCATTTCATTTGTTGTTTCTGTTATTTTGTTTATGTCTTCCAGAAATGTGTTGTTGCATTATTATTCCATTACCGTTTTATTACCTAAAAATGCTCTCAGAACAACATTATTGTTTATTGCAATAACGTCTGGGACAATTTATTGTCCAGGGAAATGTGTTATTGTGGCAGCCTTACTGTTTTCATACTTATGTCACATTACAACAGCAAAGTTCTGTGTCTTTTATTTGGTTTTAGGAAAACAAGATGAACCCAAAGCAGTCTATTATTGTGGAATGAGAGGAAAATAATTCATATAATTTCAGAATTGTTTGTATACAAATAATTGTAAAAACATGCATCCTTTTCTTCCACTAATGTAACACCTTGTTATAACTGAACGGAGCCTCCTCACCTTTCTGCCTTCATGTCCGGATTGTGGTGCAGATCGTGGTCGTTGTGGGTCTGACCCACCACCAGGGTCAGGGCAGCTAATTTCTCCGCCATGCTGCAGAAACAACAAATAAAACCGAGATACAGGATGAGCCTAAAAGCTTAAAGGAAAACATCCAGTCGGTCTGTTTCTGGAAACCCACGGAGCTCATCCTGTTGCGTCTCTATTACCAACTACTGTAGTTAAGTCAGCATAAGACATAAACCCAACATTGTTGAATTAGAAACTAAGCGCTGCCTTCAGAGAGAACAGCTGTGAGAACAGTTACTATTAGCATGTCTGTCCTTCAGTTTCTGACCCAAACACGGTCCGGCTGCTTTGTATTTACGGCTCGTTCTGAACACGGAAGTCCTAACAAAACTTTTTGTAATATGACATGTCTTATCTCAAATTGTTTCTGCCAGCTAGAATTGGCAAATGATCAAATAAGCACACAGAAAGCAAACCGATCTAGCTAGTTTAGCTAACTTTTTATGTCAGGATTAACTACCGAGCATCGGACTGACAGCTGTCAAACGGGGACAGACGGACACGGACATGGACGAGACACAACTCCGACGTCTTGTCTGACCTTGTAGAGTCTCCCGAAGATGCACCAGGTAGATTTACTGTGGGCTTCATGAATCATTAGCTAGTTAGCTAGTATGTGGGGCTGGCAGCGCTGCTTTACAGCCACCACATCGTAAAGACGGAATACCGTAACGAACTGGCGGATCTGCAGGAGTTTCAGGGCGACTGTCACGTTTAACCTTCGAATACTTAAAAAAAAATGTGGAACTCCGAAATCTTTTACCTGCTGACTTGAAGGTCCAAACACTGGATTACAAACCACGTCACCCGATTTGTATGACGTGTTGGATGAAGGAAATGATATCAGAGAGAAACTCAGGGACACATGGAGCAACGAAGTCACTCAGATGATAAAAATGGGAGGAGCTTTTTTTATGTCTACAGCATTCAGACTTTGTAATTTCACATAAAATTAATTTAAGCAAAAATAACAGAATCTCTTAAAGGTTAAGTAAAATGGTATAACTTGAATTAGCATCTTTGAAACATAAATCTGCGCAAAACTGATTCTTAAAGCCAGTTTAGAGCCTTCTGGAGCCATGACAGGAAACATGGCTCCAGGAGAAACATGGCTCCAGGAGAGCTGCCAGCTGAAGGACATGTCAATATGGATGCATACGGAATTATGTTGAATTATTTATAAGTGTATGTAAATTCAATATTTATTGGTAATAATGTTCCAAGTCTCAGAAGCAGTAGGTTTTGCCTGCCAGCAGTAGATTTAGTCTGGCTATGGAGTAGATGCACACATGACATGCAACAAAGAGGAATTTCCAATTCCTCCCCTTTTTGTAAATCTAAGACCCACAATGTTTGTCCAGAGTTGCTAATGGCAGCACATAGTAAGAAATAATTGGAAACCAAAACAAATAAACAATCCCTTCAAGGGAATAAAATCCAAGATGATGCAAATGATGTTTTAGAACCGCAACTAAAATCTGGACCGAGTACAAACGAAGCTATAAGGTTGTAAAAATGAGGACATCAAAGCAATCCGGTTGGAAAACTGAACACGTGCGATGGAATCAGTGGAAGACGAATGGGCAAAAACGGGAGTGTTTGATGTTTGGCTGAGATTTATTTCTAGACAGAAGAACAAATGGTTCCAGTGGGCCAGCGAGAAACAATCGTAGGTCATGGAAGACTGGATGAAAGTGGGTTTTCCGTGATAAATCCTGAATCTGCTTTGGCCGAGGAAGACAACGCTGGAACATTTGTTTGGTCGCATCCCAATGAAACATGAAGACAACAGCCTGAAAAAACAAGGGCTTCACCACTGGCTTTGGTGATTATGTAACTGTGTCAGGTACAGTAGGACAAGAGGACAAGACTCCATCCAGCATTGATAATGAATATTGTTTTTCTCCTATAACAAATAACTCAAAATGTTTTAAATTATCATCCCACTCTTCATCTGCCATCTCTCGCCTGGACCGTTAGCTGGAGATAGACACCAGCACCCCTCCTGACCCCACTAAGGGACAGGGGTGCAAAGACAATGGATGGATGGAGGTTAATCTTCATGATGGCAGAACCCAAAGTGAATTGTACGTCATTATTCTACAATGTTGTACAGTTGAGTTTAAAAAGACCCCAACAGAAGTACTAAACCAAACCCAAAGTTATACATTATCACAAAAAAAAGCAAGTCATCGCTTAGTGTTGCATCACTTCCAGGTTTATTTAATATATGACAATGTGTTCAGTGCACACAAACATCTGACAGGAAACTCAAACAAACACTCAGACACCGACTGAACTACTGCCCATTTAGGAGTTTGTTAATGAGTGCAACCTTATGATACACAGTCCACGGCAATCATGTTTATATACAATGCAAAAATCTTTGAAGAACAATGGAATGTATTGGTGCAAAAAAAAAAAAAAAGAGACGTGGAAGCACAAGAATGTGAGATTATTCATGGGGCCAGAGCAGGAAAAGAGAGGTTGGTGATTGTGTGTGAAAGCTGTTGCTGCAGTAGGATGGTGAGGGTAGATTCCGATACTAGGAGGGCGACGGCAAAGCAACCGAGAGCATTACTTTGTACAAGACATAAAAGTTTAACTAGGCCACAGTGAAACATAATCGTCCCACACATGAGCAGACAGATTATTACATGGCGGGTCTCAGAACCTCCCCGGTGACAACCGCCTTACAATCAGTGAGGAACCCCAACCGGAAAGCAGGAGGTTCATAAAAACATCAAAGCAGAAGAAGAATTCCTATATATTATTATTATTATTATTATTATTATACATTCAAAGTGAACTTTTAAGTGAGTGCACCAACAAAACTTTGGTTGCTTAAAAGAAAGTAAGAACAAAATTAATCAGAAACAATTACGTACAGGTTGACTGTTTGAAATAAATCAACGTGATGCAGAGTTATGAGTAAAGTACAAACAGGATGAAGGTGGATAAAATGCACAATGATTATGATGGGAAGGTGAGCTGTGAGATTTGAACGCCAATTCAAACTAATTGTTGATTTATTACGACTAACAACAGTTATGCAGGTGAGGAGATCAGTCAAACGCTCCCCCCACCGAATGAGCCACAATATTTCCACATCACACAAGACTGTTAACATATCAGGTATTGGATGAATCACATCTATAGAAAACACACAAACAAAAGATAGCATGTTTGTTTGTAGCTGTCTAATTGCTCCTAAAAATGCAATGCTGAGTGTGCAATATAATGGTTGCACCTGCTCCCTGCTTGTAGACGTCGTCCTTGCAGTCAGGTGTCAAACTGAGCATGCTCCGTAGGCTGGCTGACCCGAGCCATGCTAATCCACCAATCACTCAACACCTCACAACCTGAGTGGTGTTAGGACACGATAAACCTCAGCTAAAATATACACAAAGGAATAAAACGGAGTAGAAACGAAGCGATTAAAGCTACAGGTGGGTTGCATTTTAAACATTTTGCATGTTGCGTTAAGAAGTAGAGCCCTATGCAAGCTGACAATCCTGAGATATGCTGAATCTCTTCCAAATATTTTAACCTGTCGTCTCAAATGCATATGATAAAAAGACGAAAGAAAACGTAAAGTGATGACATGACATGCAGACGTTTCATGAACGTGGTTACAGCAGCGTGAAGGATGTGAGGTCAAAGGAATCGGTGGCAATCAGAGGCAAACTGTGCAGAATGTTAGAAAAGAGAGGCACTACACTTAATATACACATATCATTCAGGAAGCCAGTTTCATATCATGTGCTGTGAGGAGGAACCGCTGTTGTTTTCCCATTTTAGGAGGGATGACAAGACAGACTTGATATCAAAAATGTTACCATGGGACATCGACTGGGTCAAAGGTTAAGCTATCCTAATCGTTCGGGGCTGTCGCATTTTTCAAGTTTTCTTCAGCACAAAGAAACCGGATTACTTTAAAAGCAAAACTGTAGGGACGAGGCTTTTATTATTCAAATAGTCCAGGAACTCATTAAAAAGTGCCGTGTGCAGAAATTGCACTGAGTACTACTTTAGAAATATAAACGTCTTTGTAAATAAATACATGCGGAAATAAATAATTAGGCTGTTAAAAATCTAAATATATCACATTTCAAACACAAGTCAGAGAGAGAGGAAGAAATCATACTGGGAGGAAAAGGAGGAGGTGATGTTTGGTTCTGTCATGTAGATGTAAAATACTCTCATACCTTAAATGTCATGGATTCACAGGCTGCAGTCTGAGGAGGTGCCATGTTGTTGCCCCGCTCTGTGTGCTTAAGTTTGATGTTGAAGAAGTTTGAGTTGTTTTTTAATTATTAGTTTTATTTCAGCTTTTATTTTCTGACCGTTAAGGTTGAACCAGTTGAAACTTAGCAGTAAAACAGAGCAGAGAGGAACCTACATGTTGTCCTATTTTACCGATGCAAATGTAGCGATGTGAGCTTAGCAAGTAGTGCAGCGGCGGCAGCTTTATTAAAGAATACATGTCCCTGTGTTGTTTGCTTTATTTATTTTAAGTAGTAAATGAGAAAGGCTCGATGTGTCACTGACAACAACTACAGCACGTTTATCGTACAAATGGAGTCTGGCGTGAGAAACCGCTGCCTCCTCCGTCCTCGAGCTGTGAAATAATGCCGGTACAGTACGGTGACTGATTCTTCCAGAAGTTTCTTTGTGCGTTGCTAAGGCCCGACGGGAAAAACCCGACAGCGAGGACACGAACGACCGAACGGAGACTGAGCAGGGGGGGAAGATGGCTGCCGGTGACAGTGATGGTAGAAACGAGGCTCAGCACGATGGGAATGAGGAGAACAGGGAAGTATGTACATTGCAGTCTTTGCATCTATCTTTTGTTCCTCAAATCCTCATCTGTCCGGCTCGTCTTCTCGACAGCTTTGACCTGAGAGGCAAAACAAGGACAACTTATGAGTTTTCCTTCATCTCACCAGCTGTTTGTCTTCCATGTTCTACAATGAAATGAATAATCAGAAAACATTCAACAGGTTTGAACAGATATGCGACATTTCCTAATTTAGCAAGATAACTTACCTGATAGTTCCAGCAAGAAGAGGGTTGAACGCATACAGCCAGTCATGCATTTCTTTGTCATTAGTGGCTTGAAGTAATATTCCACGATGTTCTGTACACACCGCAAACGTATTTGGAGTCTGTTGAGAGAAGCAGAAACGTTCATTGCGGCACAGACGGATGTGGCAGAGGAGACCTGTTGGCATGGCGCTGACCTTCAGCATGGCCTGCTGGTCCTCACTGTACTCCACCTGGGCAGAGGACAGGTTCACAATGGCTCGCTCCACGGTGTCTCGCTCAGAGTTGTAGATGTAAACGTACGGCCGCCGCACAACCACGTAGCGTTTCACCCAGCCGTTGGTGTGCGGCTCCAGGAAGTGGATGTAGCCCTTCTTCGATACGATTGGGCTGAAAAACACATGAATTATTTCAAGGGGGGGGGTCTGGAGGGAGCGATATGGACCTAAGGTTTTATCATTTTGTTCGCTCCCACAAAAACATTCTCATTTTTAATGTGCTTCTTTAAGAATCCAGTTGCATAAAGAAATTTGATTTCTTTCACTAACCATCACACAGTAGCTGCATTTAATCATATTTTCAAACTTTACTGATACCTCCATTGAACAAACAGTGGAGTGAAAAAAGAAAGGAAAAGTATGAATCCTGACAGTTTTGGGGGTTAAAGCATCATTAATTGGAATTTATCATAACGATAAATCTATTTATCATGATAAATGATAAATGATGTGATGAATGCCCACCCCTACGTTAAAAGTCAAATAATTGAGACTGACCTGACTCTGATCTCCTGTATGTCAGGGATAAGTTTTCGAGTCCTAGGTTTGACGTCAGGACCTACATTTGTGGACTTTTTGTTCGCTCCGTCCTGCTGTGGTTCAGGACTGGGGCTGACGGCACGAGACAGAGGTGGAGGAGGTCTGACGTTAAACATGAAAAACAAACACAAAAATACAGAGTTAGACACAGAAAAATAGACCAGAAAATCATATAAAACCCCAGTGTTAGGATTAACTTGAGCTCAGTGTTGTTATAGCAACCGTCCACCAGAGAAGGGCATGTTGAGGAGGGTGTGATTGTGTTGAGAGCAGATATGGAGGAGGCGTCTCTCGGCAACGTGACAGACATCTCAGAGATCTGAAACACACACACGGACACACACACACACACACACACACACACACACACACACACACACACACACACACACACACACACACACACACACATGGACACATGTTCCGGATGTTTTAAACCGATCAGCAAACAGCGATCAAAGCTTCGTGACATCATTTAAACTCTACCTTGCTTTCACTGGCGCTGACACACACATGGCTGTATTCTCTGTTGAAGGAGTGAGTGAGCAGCCGCAAACACTGACAAAAAAAAATGGAGTGCTTAAGATATGACACCAAACATACTGGATTCTTAGGTTGTTTTCAATCGATTTTGTTGCCAACTATACAATATTCACATTTCAAATATGGTTAAAACGCCCAGAGCGCAGCGTGGCAGCTGACCTTGGCAGCGAGTTCCCTCTGCCTGTCGGTGGTTATCTCAGAGCTGAAGCCGGGCCCTGGGTCGGCCTCGGCTACTGCAGCCGACTCACTGGTCTCCTCGGTGATGCAGGACTGAAGGGACTCCTGGCCCGTCAGCAGGGTGGACTCCAGTTTCTCCCTCAGCAGGAGGAAATGTTTGGTTTTCTCCACCTGAGAAGGAGGAAACATCAGTCACACCTGCACTGGGACTGAAAAAATCCTCAGTAACTCTTAGAAATACCAGTGACAGAAACTGCCAGTGATATTTTCAAATTTACTGTCAACTTTAAACATTTTTTAATTCAAAAACATGACAGGCCGCTGGATGCTGGAAAACCTGCTTAAGGCTCCTAAAAGGCTTTGGCCTGTATATCCGGCCCTGTATATTGTTATTGACTTATTGTCCAGTCCCGGTTTGTGGTTGTTATATGATAAAATACAATCTGAACGGGTTCAGTCCTTTTTATATCCTTCAGATTAGAAAACGTACTTCTCACTTTTGGTAAAGCACATATGAAAGTAACATTAGCACTTGCTTCTTGAAGGAGACTGAGTTTCTCCAGCTCCCACTGGTGCTCCAGGATGAGGCTGTCACTGCGTGGCCTCCACCCGGCCAGGTTCTCCTCTCCTCTGACGTAGGCCACAGAGGTGTCCAGCACTCGCCTGCGTCTCCTCTGCATGCCTGGTGTGAGGTGAGAGTCTGTTACTCATATCTGAACTGAACCTAAGCTGAGTGTTGCTGCCACACAGACAGTTTTCTTAACTCTTACCTGGACTTCCAGCATCTGCAAGGTGACACAAGCTGACCTCATAAACTCCAGTTACTCGGTTTCTAGAAAAGAAAGAGGAATTCTCGGAGATTGCATTTAACTGCTCAGCTGCATATGAGGCGAGGGGGGAGGGGGAGGAATACTAGACCTCCACGGCTCTTTTATAGTTTGAAGCTTTTAATCTCACCCATCCGCTGCTCTCAGGCTCCCCGTACCAAAAAGGTTGCGTATCGAACGAGAGGCCGAGAGCTTGGTGTCCCGTGAGTAAAACACCATACAGATATCTTTGGTGATGTATGCAGGCTGCGTGCAGTTCTCCATCTGCAGTTGATAAAAGAGGGGGGCTTTTCAAACTTTTCCCCCTCTCCACAGAGAAACTCAACGCCTCACATAAGATACGGCTGTGTTACTTCAGCCTCTGATAAATGCGGGCTCTGTGCTGTACCTCCAAGTAGGCCGAGAGGGTCATGTAGATCTTCTCTCCGTATGGCGTGACTCGGTTCAGGAGCAGAGAGTTGTGCATCGAACTGTCCCAAGCAGCCTCAAAGCGGTAAAACGTCCTGAAACGGTCCAGGACAAACACATAAGCATAAGCAGTCAAAGCTGACATTTTTTTAATATACATAAAAAAGAAGCAGAGATGCACCAATCAGGGATTTTTCCTGGCTTGTACATATCTATGATTTTCCTTTTTTGTCTTTATGATTCCTGTTTCAGCTGATTACTGTCATTTTTGAAGGAAATACCATGCAAAAAAAATAAATAAATAATGCTACTGGTTTTGGACAGGTTTTTAATAAAAAAACATAAAATATTATCAAGTACTTTTGCACTAGTTTCTAGTGCAAATATGTTAGTACACTGAATGAGACAATACTAACTTACAGTTAAGGTTTCAGCAAGAAATAGGAGCTTGTTTAAAATTAATTCCTTAATATTGATGAAAAAGTACGTTGCAGACAGATAGTTTCACCTATTAATAATACTTTTCCCATCAATGTTAAGGAATAACTAACTTAAATCAAAAGTTACTTGTAACATAGTTTTGTCTTATTTCAAATATAATTCATCTGCACTAGGAGCTAAACCAAAACTACTTAGATTTTGAGATTTTGCGGTGTGACCTGTATCTATTTTGATTGGTGCATCTCTACTAGAAACATGCTGTCTATAGTGTCTGATGTGTTTAAACAAAAGATTATGAAAAAAAAGAAAGACATTTCAGGAACAAATGTATTTCATATGAAAAAATATGCACTAAAATTTTGCTTTAAAAGCCAAGGTCATAACTATCAATCATAACTAACTGTATAAAAACTATCTTAGAAAAATTCAGACAGTATAAACAGCATCTCCAGGTCATCATAGTGCATCATATGACAGTTGTTTTTGCATGCAACACAATCAGGTGATGTACTTTGAGCATAGCACAACAGAAAAGCAATTGAAAGCAGTAATGGGTTTTGATCATAGAGACAGGAAGGAATGAGAGGAGGACAGAGAAAATGGGGGACAGGGCAGTGAAATACCTATGGTCAATTCCCAGGGAAATGCTGTGAGAAAGAAGAAATCAGCAAAACAATAGAAAGTAAGAGTTAGGAAGTATGTCGAGGCTTTGCAGTTGTGTAGCTGGGATGGTGTTTGTCTTTCTCATCATGATAACAATCCTATAGAACTCCTTAGATCCTGCGGACACTGCTGACCCGTCACCCCGGACGACCACCGAGGTGGACATTTTTACCCCAAGCGACAACATAGCCGCTTTCTGCTTGCGCGGCTGATTTACTCCGTACGCTAATATACACAAATTTACCTGTCTACCTCAAGGGGAAATAATCACACACACGCTGAAAGCTGTAACTGCTTTGGCCTGCGGCCCGGTCACTGCCTCCAATCTAAAAAAGATTATCCAAGCAAGAATTGTATAAGGAAACCAGTGTTTTCTGTAGGCAGTAAAAGCCGGCTGAATAGGCTCTTCATGAGGTTCAGATGTTCAGCCTGGGCCACTCTTGGACTGAAATGACCTTGTGTTGGAGTGAACAATGTGTCACCCACAAGACAGCAAACAGGCACGCACTGTTCTGGAGTAATGACAGCTCCGTGCTGTGGACACGGCAGGGAGGTGACCGAGTGCAGAGATTCCCCCTTCTGCAGTCGGTAGTAATTAGCGCATGCGACGTTCCAAATGGTAGAAAAGCTGTCCGCTCACACTACAAGCAAGCAATTTCCTTTTTCGCGCCACTCCATCGTGTGCTTCACTGCTTTTTTACTGCCCACTAAAAAAATGCGGGAGCCAGCGCTGAAGTCATGCTGCTGGCGGAACATTTAAGAAGCGTTTGTTTCTGGCGTTTGGCAGAGTTTCCCCGAGGTAACAAGAAGCATTTAAATATATCCACAACATTGCAGCAATTTGGGCTAAAAGGCTGCTACTGAGGTAATGGTTCAGAGGATTATGTTTGAATAGCTATATTGATGTATTGGAATTGATGCGATCCATGTTACAGGAATTTACTTAGTGGTTGATTTGAGTCCTTGTTATGTTCTGAGGTGGGAAACGCTCTGGGTTCTGAGGTCGGTGTGGCACTCGAACCAAATACTTTTATTGGTGTCAAACTATGACATCAATGTCAGGATTAACTAGAGACAGTTTTTCTGAGTTTCCTGCACAATTTTAAAAGTGGGTTTCTACCGCCCCCTATTGGACCTGGTAGGTCCTCCTCCTGTAAAAGCAGATTTTTAAAAACGTTAAGAGCTGGAGAACGTATCAGATTCAGTCTAAAGTGTACATGTGCACCTCAATAAATTCTAACACCCATAGTGTAACTTATTTCCCTACATCACATAAAAAGGGTAAACTGTTATGTAATTTAATTACTTAGCTACGTTACATTAGCTGCGTTTCCATTACACATGTGCGCGAAACTTTGTCAATATTACATTAATATTGAAAAGACAATTTTACAATAGTGGTGTTTCTATTAAATAAGAAACTCAATTAAAATCACATGTAAATCCATTTGTTCACACAATAAGTCATAAAAAAATGTGGCATCATCATCATGCTATTGATGTGCCACAATAGGACTTAGCAGTTACCTGAAATAATCAACATTACAAAAAAAAAATGCCTGAAATATCACTCTGAACTTCCACCTCACAGAGCTTCCCTTCTCCCATAACTCCCCCACTCAGCTCCTTCAGACTAGTCAGCAGAAATTAGCAAACACCTGGTGGAAATACACGTCAGCTGAGCTTGTTAAACAGCTACTTCTCAGTGCATCGCTGGTTAAAACGTTGTTAATGAGTTAATAGGAGTGATGTAATAAAGTCATATTTGATATAAATATCATTTTTTTAACATCTGAAGTTAACATAGTTACTTAACAGATAATAATAACTATGTGTCTGGAAAATACATACTGCTCCTTTAATGGATCAATATGAATTTTACTATACATTTACTGAATGAATAATGTATTCTTTAGGAGATGCACCTGTAAATTAGCATCTATACTCAACCAGAATTTTTTTTAATAAGATGCTATGAAAGCTTGCAATACTGTAACATATATATTTACTGTCCAAAAAAAGATTTCCTCTGGACTCTGTGCTGTTAGAGGCTTCTTGGAGCAATAGTTGATGTTGAGACAGTTTGATGCTGGACCCAACGCACCTCCAGCACAGACACAGCCAGGAACGTTAAGCAAAGCAGAGCCATGCAGACCCTGTCCTCCCACAGCGACTAACGTCCAACACCGGCCCAAACACACATCCAAGCACAGCAAGAGCAAGAGACCTGGGAACATGCAGGGTCACATCCTTCACCCCTCATGAGTGGAAGGAAACAAAAGGAACATATAAACTGCTGGATGTCATGAGAGAGAGCAGGCGGGTAGGGAACCAAATCACAGGCTGACTAGAGAGATGGCAGGGTGTTAGCAAGGTTAGAGAGATGTGGTGTCGGTGTAACTTAAGATCATGAAAACAGAGGCAAATAATATACCTAGGCATGTCCGAATCAAGAAACTGTCTGCAGAGCAGAAAAACAAAACAAAACAAACAAAAACAACAAAAGAACATTCTGTTAGTGGACTGAGGGGAGAAAATGTTAGCATTCATTTGTACTTTGATTTTTATCCAAACAAGACAACAAGTGGAATCTCAAGTGCAGTTTTAAATCACACCAAAATTAAACCAAGCCTGAGAACTACAAATTAAAAGCTCTGGTAAGGACTGTGATGAACTTCGCTTCCAACCCAACCCACTCATTTAAAGTACTTTATTTCAATTATTTGTTTTTATCTATATATAAATATATTTCTTAGTTTTAGTGATTTTTTTTTTTGCTTTTCTTTTGGTGGCTGAGAGATTAAAGAGTTAAAAAATATATTTATTTAAAAGGTCTGTCATTTTTCCTATCAATCACAACTTTCTCTAATGTGTCCTTGTCTTCTATCCTGCTAGAGAGAATAATTCTGAGAATGTAATATTTGCTTTTTTTTTAAAGGTGTATAATTTAAGATTTATTTGATCCACATAAATAGTTATTTGTTAATATAAAAATAATTATTTCAAATTGTGACAGAGATGTAAACACAGCTCTGGAGATTTTTGCTTCTCTGTGTTAAAATCTATACTTTATTCAAATCAGTTTTAATGCTGACAGTTCCTGCATTTATCGTAGTAAAAATGTATCAAACCGGGCAAACGCTCACTGTAGGCACTCTTTAGAGATATCTGCTGCCCTCTTGTGGCCATAAATCACATTTGAATACTTAAATGCTTATTAAAGCACATGGATTTCTCTAATGTATAGTTGATTATAAAAAAGCATCACCACATATTGACATAATAATAACTCCTAGTCCTTGAACGCCAGGATTCAACACAGTGTTAGATGATGTGATCGTGGAACGCTCCGTTTACACAACACAGCATTTAATCTAAAGCAAATGTCTTACGATATATATATAACAAATTTTTATAGGCAATCTACATTAAACTGGCTTTGTTCAAAAGACAAATCTTTTGTTTAAAAGCACTAAAGATTGAATGAATGTTTTTACTTTAAATTACAAATATAAATGCTTGTTAAAGTTGCATTATATAACTATTACAAAACTAGACCTTTTCAATGTTTATTAAAACTATCACCATGTCGTGACAAAATGGCATCAGACAGAGAATCTGTGAAAAAAATTGAGCTCCACCACCTCCTCCCAGAGCAACTATTGTGCTGTGAAAAAAATGCACCGCTTCCGGTTATTATCAACCAACCAGAGACAAGAGGAGGGTCTTTGTGCTGTCAATCAACCTCCCATATGCGCTCAACTTGCTAATGGTGGAAAAACAACTTACTGTTCCAGGAAAACTGTTGTAGGTTGTCATTGGTGGCATTTGGGGCAGGCTATGTTGTGGTGAACCAGCTGTTTTAGCAAAGTTAAAGTGGGAAAGCTTGAGCATGAGAGTGATTGGCAGCACTAAGACCCTCCTCCTGGCTCTGATTGGTTGGTACTGTCTGAATGGTGAACTTCTGAAGCTAGCACTGGGAGGAGGAGGATTTGGCCAATTTCTTTTCCACATATTACACAACATAATGATAATTTAGCAAATATGTAAAAAATATTTTTCTATAAAAGTTGCATAAGGATTTGTGGTATTACGATGTTCACTACACAGCTTGAGTTTAATAGAAACATAATTCAGACACAACAATTGTGACAGACACAGAGAGGCGCTACATGTAGGTGCAATGATGAGGCACAATTCAACACCAGGGAGGGTCACACAGCCAGCTTGGTTCAGGGTAATCCTCTCTACTGTTTCTGCTGAGGCTGGAGGTTCAGTCCTTTTTTAAAAAGCTGTGGTAATGCAAGTTAACTCATGCAGACAGAATAATAAACTTTTTTGTGTGCCGTGCTTCTGTTTTGGACATGCAATGCTCTGTGGTTTACTGCAGTGCATAAGCTGCATGGACAGTTTAAGAGAAGTTAAAACAAAGACTAAAAAATCGTAAAATACAGTAATTTCCAGGTTCAGCCAAAGTGCAGTGATACCATATATAAAGCATATTATCAGTTTTGCAGCTTTAGTAGATAGGTTGCTCTTCAAAAGTGATTTATCTGGGCTTAAGGTCCCTAGCTACACATACCTGTCATCCTGTAGGGGTTTGACATAACCAGCAGATAAGATGTTAAGTGAGAGTATGTTCGGGTCGATGACGGTCTCGTCGGCTTCCAGGGTGTTGCGTAAACGTCCTGACAAAGCACAAGTGTATTTGTGAGAACTGTTCCTGCACATTCCTGATGAACTGTTTCAGGTTAAAGAAACCTGGAAGATAAACTTACCCACAACTAGCTCTCGGACGTCGTTCCACTCTACGTCTCCAGCAGACTCGTGCACAATGGTGACAGCTATTCTCCTCTGGAGGCCCTGGAGTAAAGCATGGAACGAAGGGATTCATGGTTTTGTTCAACAGGTCTTTGTTTCCTTTGAATATATTGGTATTTCTATGTTCTCACGGTGCGACCACACCTGGTGCAGTAGGAATGTACCCTGGCATGGCAAGCCTCCTCTGTGGTCTACGACTGCAGGGATGTAACTTGGATAAACCAAAATACAAACAAGAATTAATGGACAGTAAATCTTATCCAAATATTTCAATTCCAAATATCTGCTGGACTCACTCTCCGTTGGCCTCAAGCTCGCAGATCTCAAAGAACACCATCAGATCGTATTTACAGTGGCGAGGGCCCGCCTGGGGACGCGTCATCGCCTTCAGCTTGGTGGCAGGCACTAAGTTGAAACATGTTTCAAAATGTTGCGTGAGAAAAAGCATGGTGAGGTGAGAACATACAGCTATAAGCTAGCCTACGAAGGAGAGAGAACAGGCAGATGAAAGGAAATCTGGTGCAGGAAGAAAGTACAGTTTTGGAGAGACAGAGCACCTTTTCTAGAAAAATATACATAAGCAACTTTATAGCTTTTATTTAAACCTCAATGTGTTTAATGCTCTTTGGTCATTCCCAATGTGCTAAAAGCAAAGGGAATTTATTGTACCTTTCCCTTAACTTTTACCAAAAGAGTTGAATATTCAGACAGATTGGAAACTGACTGCGTCTCTCTAACTTACTTAGATCAACCTAAAAAACTCACTCAAAATAAGTTCATATGCACAAGTGTGGTGTGGATTTATATTCACGTTACTTCACACCAAAGTGAAATCCAGAGGAACCAGCTGCCATCAAAATTCAACTAGTCAGGTGTAATTTGTCCTCAGTAAGTCAAGCAGGAAGCCACTGAAAAGAGTTGTTTGTTGTTTGGCACAAACCAATTAGGCCATTCAGGCAGCAAGTGGACGAGCCGCAGCTACAACGAGTAAATTAGATCGAGTAAATGTATAGGCTAAAATGACAAAGTGAAAGTAGAGATTTTAATCCAACTCAGAATTTGAGAAAAGACTTGAACACTGAAGACCACAGATGATTTCCATCTGTTCACTTAGCGAGAAAAATGTTCCTGCTAAGTGGTTCCAACTGTAAATAATGTTTTCCAAATTTAGGCTTTTAATCAAATGCACTTTATTACAAAACTGTGCAGTTTGAATATCAAGCACTTTCAAGGACTTTATAAAGAATCTGACTGAGCATCTGATTTTGTAAAGAATGGGCAAAACTTTAGCCTGCAGTTGTTATTACAGAGAAAGGTGGGCAGACAAATATTAACTCGGGGGGTGAACAGAAATAAAAAACTGAAAAGTATGAACTTTTTTAGCAGTTTTCATTTTGCACTGAAGAATTTTGAAAACCATGTGTAATGGTTCTATCACAACCCAATTTTGTTCTCTGCTGTGAACAATCAGATAAAATCCCAGTCAAATAAATGAAAACGTGACAACACTCTTGAGAAAATGCTAACATGTCTGCCAAATGTTTCTACTTGTCTTTGTCTGAAGTTGTTTTTTCAGTTTTTGTCCCATTATATTTATTTTTAATAATTTCACATTGCTGTGAAATTTGAATTTCCTCAGAGGAACTTCAGTTCTACTTTATATTTGAAAAGCAGAATATACAATATCATAACCATGCCTCTACATAGTAAAGTGACAGTATTTTTAAGGGTAGAAGGCAGAACGATGAAGTTGAAGAGAAGCTTACATAAGGAAGTGTAAGGGTTCACCACAGAGGCTAACAGACACACCAAAGCACCAGAGAGCCAATCCAAATGCAGAATCCTAAAACAGGAGCACTTTTAATATCATTTCAATTTACCAAAAATATTTATGCATTAGCAGAATTTATACAAACAATAAAATGTCATTAGAAAAAAAACCCTAATTATTTCTGTTAATATGGGAAAAAGAAGGTTCCGGTTGCAGGATTCTGTTGGATCTGACAGCATGAACCAACCGGGTTTCTGAGCTTTAATAACTGAACAGATAGAGACGGGCGGGGCTGGCAGCTGAGCTCGCTCGTTTGCTTCCAGCAGGAAGGAAGCGGCCAAGCCAGCAGCGGACAGGGCGTGGCCCGACAGCGAGTCCACCAGCGCCCCATTGAACACGTCAGGGACCAGGTATCGGATCAGGTCCAGGGACTTCTCCCGATTGGACGAGTCGTCAGAGTCCACTGCTCACACCCAACAACATGAAGCTAAGATGACACGACTTGCAAACGGACGACGTACAAAAGATGCAAAAGCAACATAAAATGACCAACAACTAACTAGCGACAGCAGCTAGGAGTTTCTTACCTGGTTTGGAAAGAGGCATCACTTGTGGAAATTGCCTTCTGCATGCGTGAAGCGGACTGGATGGAACAATACAGTCACATGTAAATAGAAAAACAGACTCATATTTTCTATGTATCTGTGTTGTCAAGGTAAGTTTACACACTTTTCTAGCATCGTATTTGGAGATAAAACAACAAAAATGAACAAAAAAATCAAATTTCAATTCATTATATGATGCCATTTATTACTGTTAGCAATGGTTTTGTTATAGTATTTTAGGTAAACTAAAATAGAGCAAAATGTTATGTTTTGAAATGTCTCACAACCTATCCACCTGAATGTTTCGAGAACAAAACACCGATTTCACAAAAAAATCCCACAATTTAAATAATGTTTAAATTTCATCTAAAATATAAGTCAACCTTTATTTCATCACATAGATCAGTAATGTCAATGAGTCATTAGAAATAAACAATATTCATAACACTGAAACAAATCATGTTTAGGTAAATTACCTCCCTGCTCAAATGAAATGCTTAAACAGAATATATAAATAATGTCACAAAAAAATCTCTAAAATATGTTCTCACTATGTTTTCTGGCATTTAACAAATAGAAATAATTTTAGTAATTCTAACTAATCTAAAACAAGGAAAGTTTGGTCAGATTTAACTTTAGATTGTGATTAAAAAATATGTTTATGTCTTTATATTTGGTGTTTAAAAATATCAAGTTTCAACTGTAAGTAATATTTTCCACATTTCATCTTAATCAAAAGTTAGATTGCACTTTATTATAAAACTGTGCAGTTTGAATACCGAGCATTTTCAAGGACTTTTCACAGAAATGAATCTCTTTCTAAGCGCCTGTACGAACCCTGTGTGTGACCAGGCCTCTCACCTGATGACGTCTTTACACAGAGGAAGAAAAGGTTGTTTCTGGTAGTGTCCAAACACCTCAAAGACAATCGGTTGAGTCTTTATGTAGTCCACAAAGGACTTGGTCACTTCAACAGCAATCTACACAAACAAAACAAAACAATCAGAGTTCCATATGTAGTTGTAATAAAACCAGAAGATAGTGTTAGTTCATGATTTGTCTCTTACATTCTGCACATGGTAGAAGCCCAGCGGAGGCCCGTGGCCGGTGTTTTTCAGCGGTTCTGTAGAGAAGGCCTCGTCATGCCGATGGATGAAACTGAAAAAAAAAAATGGAAACAAATGAAAAAGAAATAAAGGAGGAATAAAGACTAATTAGGGCATTTACTTTGGATGGACACTGACTTACTTAAACTGACAGAAGATGTCGGCATATTCAGCAGAAATGCTGGAGGCCTGCAGGACAGTCACCCTGAAGGTGAAAATGTTTCCGATTTTCAGGTGCTCCAAAGTCGCATCTAAAGCTGCATCCGGACCCGCCTTCGCTGGACTCTCCAACTCGTCTGCACCAGCTGATGCGAATAGAAAAAAACAAAAAATGGACTTGAATTAAACTCTTTAGGTTTAGTTTAAATTCTCTGAAAACACTGGACACAGCGGCTCCAGTATTTCTCTCATAAGCAAAGGAAAGCATCACTCACAAGCACCCGGAGGAATAAACTATCCATTCAGTCATAAGACATGGTTACCCGTACATGTGTTGTTGTTGACCTCGTCTGCTGACGGGCTGGTTTCAGCATTTTGGCCTTCCCCCTCCACGATCCGAAGCTCTTCCTGAGAAGCTCCTGTGCGGCTCAGTCCAACTCCAACAGAACACGACTCCGACTGGAACTGAACACGTGAGGTGCAGAACACAGCAGTCAGTAAGGACACGGCTTTTAAAAAGCATTGCTGCTCCTTGTTCAAATGCCCCAATGTTACTCATGAGGTGACTTGTGAAAAAAACGGGTTGATTTTGTTTTTATTTAGGGCATTACAATGAAAGAGGGGTAAACTCAAAGGCAGATTCTACTTTTCCCACTTTTTGGGGGAATACTGTGAAAGTCACGTATTGCTTTCCTTTCACTTCACCATTAGACATTACTTTGTGTTGCTCTGTCACATTAAATCCCATTTACAGACATGAAACTGCAGCAGCAACAAGTGAAAAAGGTCAAGGTTTGCGAATACTTATACAAGGCACTGAGATGTACTAGTGCCTTGTATATGATTAGTATGATTAGTCACTAATTGAAATAATTGTCAACTAATTTAGTACTCGATTAATAATAAACCGGAGCATAGAATCTAAAAATTAAGCCAAAACTGTTAAAAAAGCAAACATTTTGCATTTGAGATTAAGAAATTGATCTTTGTCTGTAAATATGTTTGACCCAAAACTCCTCAAGTTGCATAGTTTAAGCTTCACCTGTTTCAGATTCTGTAGAAAAAAATTACTCTGCCTTTCTAATTGGTTAATCCAAAAACTAATGAACAGATTAGCCACGTAATGTGTTGTTAGGTCCAGCAGAAAAAGCTTCCTGAGTTGCTATTTAAAGTTTCCTTCTATAGAAACTTTCAATAATTAATTGACCAAACTGTGCCACTTGACAAGTAGGATCAATTAGAACGCGTGAGTGATTGAAATTAAATTATGTTTACTTGTGAATCTGTGCTACATAAGTGAACTGAATTAAACTTTTCACATGTCAAGTTTAAAAATATTTTTCAGCCGCAGATGTATCGTTTGCTACAAATGTTTTTTGTATTTTAAAAAGAATTAAATTTTAATGCATTTATTTTGGATTATATGAAAAATATCTGATTAATCAATTAATCTGTTGAATAAATGTTACATTAGCTAAAACAATGGCATCATACATTTTTTCCCTCTACCTTCTCGTACTGCTGATCCTCAAAAGAGATTTTGGCCGTGCCCGACTGTCTCACGCCGGAGCCGTAGTCGGGAGCTTCCTCGTCGGCTGGAGGGAAACAGAGAGCACCTTCACTTCATTCCCTCCAGAAGTCGCACCCAGCATGTCTTTTCAGCCGCTTCACGCCAGCGGAGGCGAGCAACGGCAAGACGGCGGGTCTGGGCCTTACCTGATATGGCCTGAACAGCCACACGCAGGAAGCCCTTCACCTCTCCTTTCTCGCTGACGATGGCCACGCGGTGCACCAGAGGAACCGGGTACAGCAGGTTGCTCAGATAGACGAAAGCCCTGCGCCGTGAAAGAAAATGAATGACAAAACATTAAAACACAAGCAGATGTGGGGAGGAGAAAGAGACGGTTGACATTTAGTACATCTCCACCGGGCAGGACAACAGAACACAGAGCTGTGAAGCAACCAAACAGAAGCTGGGATTGCTCTTGCGATGGCCATGGTTGCCCTTTACTATTGCTATGTTAAGGGTGTTACTTCCTTTATTAATAAGCTAATATGTTAAGACAGTTATGGCCTGCATGCAGTATTCCTGTTGCTTTTAATACGAATGAAGCCTTGGCGAGGCTTAGGAGCATGTGTGCAAGAGTAACTTTAGATTTGAAAAAATATATCAAATGTATGATCAGGAGTTGTGCACTCACTGCAGAAAGCAAGGGCTTCCTTTGTGAGCTCAACGATTTTACAGATTTAATTTTGTTTTTGTACATCTAAGGTAAGTCAAATGTAATCGTGAAACTAATTTATGATTTAAAATAAGATTTAAATACTCAGAGTTGGCACTTAAGTCACTCTGCGTTACAGTTGCCATGATAAAGTATTGATAACCTTGAACATTTTCATGTATTTTGGGGGGAATTTTAGTGTGATAGAAAATTTTTCTTTTTAAAATTATATTGGTAAATGATAAAAAAAACATTTCCTTCCAGTTTATTATTAGTTCTATCACATTAAATCTGCTAAAACACAATTTTATTACTTTTTTTGAGTTAGCTTAACAAAATGTGAAAAAGTTCAAGAGGTATGAATACTTTTGAAAGGCACTGCATGTCTAAAAAGATTTATGGGTCAAATTTCTCAAGAGTATAAATGTTTTTAAAGGTTTGTCGCCATCTTTTGTCAAAGTGCAATATAAGACCTATGAGTCAAAGGTCACATTTTCCACAGGCCAAAGGGTTGGGTGGGACGGGGGATAGACACTTAGGGGTGGAGACTCATGACAAGATTGGTGAGGTGCAAATAAGGCATGCTCAGGACAAAAAAAAGGTAAACAAAAATGCTTTCCAGTTGTCGACTCAAAGGAATCAAAAGCAAATGGAACAGAACGCAACATGACTCAGCTTGAATAAAAACTGCCAACAGCTTGATAAGTAGTGTGCTACACCAAAAAAAACCCAACAAATGACATCCAAAATCAAAGTGGGCAAATGTAAAAGTGGCGTTTTGTACAAAAGAGGAGTTCATCGTTAGATGTGTTCAAGTTAAAGTTGCCAAACAAAAGGTTAAACTAAAAACATGTGTGCTCTGGCATGCCTAAAAGAGACAGCTGCAGTAGAAACCAGCTCTTTCATCTTGAGATTTTTGAGTGTTTCTTGCTCATATAACGTGGCTCGCTCAAATGCATCACTTCCAACAGGAACAGAACAATTCTCTGTGGATTCCTTTGTAATGTTAATCAGATCAGACCTTAATAATCACCATGACTCAGCTGCTTCGGTAAGTCGTTCACATTTATGCTTCTGGCACAAACCTCAGCTTTTTATTTAGCAGCACAGTGCTTCAAGGCGTCAGCTGGTTTTTATGCTTTTTGCTGCAAAAATACGAAATCTTACCAAGTACTTTTGGTCTAGTTTCTAGTGCAAATATCTTAGTACACTTGAAATAAGACTAAACTAATAGTACTAGTAGAACTTCTTGCTGAATACTGAAATACTTCAGCAAAATAGAGGAGCTCATTTTAAGTCAATAACTCCTTAATATTGATGAAAAGGTACTAGATTCACTGGGAGATTATTTTCCTTATAACATGGAAAATGTCTTGCTATAAGTGATTTTTTTTCACAGAACTGCTTGTAAGACAAACACACTTCAATGAGTCACTTAACAATATTTCTTCAACTAAAGTAACCTTGGTTTTAGTTCAAAAACATGTTTTCAGAAGTATTAAACTATTTTTATTTCACTTTAAAAAAGCAACAAAGCAAAAAAAGAAGAAAATAGCGAGGATAAAAATGTAAATGCATATAAAATATTGAAACCAGGAACTGTCCATTCAGAAGTAGCTTCATATGTTCAGAGTGGAGAGAGATTTGCAAATATTTCTGGTTCCAATTTAAGAAAGACTAGAACAATGAAAACTAAGACAAGAACATAATAACAAAAATCTATATTCAAAAGCTTGTTTGCCTTTGAACGGTAAACAACCAGGAGGTGTTAAAAAAAAAGTGAGCAAAGAAAAACACCAGTCATGAAGCTCTGAACTGCAAAAGCATAAAATTTTACCAAATATTTGTGGTCTAATTTCTAGAGCAAATGTCTTATTACACTTGAAATAAGACAAAATTTAATTTAAATGTCACTATTCAGCAAGATATAGCAGCTTGTTTAGAGTCAATAATTCCTTAATATTGATGAAAGAGATTATCTTACTCTCAGAGTTCACTTATAACATGGGAACAGGTCTTGTTCAAATGAAATAATCTGCCAATGGAACTGAAACTTCTTCGTGTGCTTAGAATAAGCTCCTAAAACGTGCTCAACTGTTACTTGCAAGTTAGTTTTGTCTTATTTCAAATGCACTATTATATTTTAACTAAAAAATACTTGGTAAGATGTTGTGTTTTTGCAGTGGGATTGTTTTAAATGTATCACCTCTATGTTGACATCAAAGATGCAGCTTTCCTCTCATACCTGGGAAGTGAAATTACAGCAAAATATGCAAACTAAGAGAAATTCAGACCGACGGTTTGATGCTACCATGAAAAACGCAAACTAAACTACCCATTAAACATCCCTGTTGTGGATAAAACTCTCTTAAGTTTGCGCTTCGTTTCTCTCGATGTGAATTGGAGGAACAAAACCCAGCGTCTCAGTGTGAAAGAGCTAGTTTCCTCCGCCAGCATGCTCCTGAAACCTCACCAACCTTCCCACTACACTGAATAATGGAGAGCGGTCGTAAAAGGGGTCCAGGCCTTCGCTGGAGCCTCGGCAGAGCCCTCCAACATCATCATCATCATCATCATCATCTGGCCCGAGCTCGGAGCACGGGTCGTCCAAAAAGATATCATCATCCAGGTCGTCCAACTCCTCCAACTCCTCCTCCTCCCCTCGACCCTCCCTCTGCGAGTCAGCCAGCTCAGTAATTTCAGAGGTGGAAAGGGTCGGGGATGGGGTGGGGTCACTCATGCGCTCGCTCATGCATGTGTTGAAAATGGGATTTCTGGTACAGCCAGAAACATGGGAACTAGGTTAGTACAGTTAGATAGAAAGCACAAATTGGAATACATATGGACTGGAGGGAACCAGATTGAGACTAAATGCTGAGACACAGAAGAGAGACATGGGAAAAGTGTTTCCCAGCAGTAAGCTAAATAGGGGAGGAAGGAAGTGTGTGTCTGTGTAGCAAGATTTCGGTGGGTTAGACCTTTTTTTTTTCCAAAATGGTGGCCATGGCCCCTAAGTGAAGTTGCCCCCCTCCTCCCGCGGCCCCACCACCTTCATCCCATCAAACAAATTTGGTGTTAATCAGCTGTGCTACATTTTTACTGGTCTGCGCTTTTTTATTTTGAAAGTTCAAATGTTAAAAATTCAACCAGCCACTCCACCTTACCCAAATCAAATAAAATTGGTGTTCATTGTGTGTTATGTTTTATGCTTTATGAAAATATTAGCAGCGCTAACGTAACACAAATGTAGCACAATTGATTTCCATCAAATTTGTTTGATTTCATAAATGTGGGAGGGACTGGTTGACTTTCTATGACCTCCAGAAACTTTCATTAGCATCTTAAAAATGATACCAGCACAACAAAAATCTTTGCTGCACAAAACGCAGCAAAAACATTTGACCCAAATTTTGTTTGGGCGCGTTGGTGGGGCAATCTGTTTTTCAATCATTTTTACAAAATGTAACATAATAGATTGAAATGTTATTTGTAGTGCTCATCTTTCTGATTGGCTACCAGTCAAATTTATCAAGATGTTTTGCTCCACAAGCAAGCAAAGCAAGCGGAAAATGGAAAAGTTTCTGACGGGAAACACTGAAGGGACCGTTCAGCAGCCCTGCTGAGCAGGAAAACCTCTTGCAAAAAATTCTCAAGAAAACTCAGGGCCAACTAGAATCAGAAGGTACAAGGCAGCATTTATGCTAAGCGCATCAATAAAAGTGAGGGGGAAAAAACAATTCTAGACTATGATTTTACTTGAGGTATTTTGCAGCATTGTCTGCTGGTTTGCACCCAGAAGTTAATGGCGCTTGGGAGGCCATGACATGACTTTTTGGGGGGCAAAATTAATGTACGTAGCTGAACATTGACAACAACATCAGTAGCCTACAGGCTACTTGTTTATATAAAGGTGGTGCAAAAAGTGGGTATGCAGCGCATTCAACACACCAGCACAGAACACGCAGCACCAGAGGGGGCATCAAAACAACCGTCTGGAGGGAGCAGCGCGCCGATTATGTTTTCCCATACACTTCAGCGCGCCTTATGCTCCTTCACCTCACGCACATAACGAGGTAAATGTAGCAAATTTTAATGTATTGTCGTCTGGGGGGGCACCGATTTATGTTTTCGCATCCACCTGAATAATGTGTAGTTGCGACCCTGTGTATTGATATTAGATAGTCATCTTTTAGCTAAAATGACCTGCATCAACAGCTTTGCTCGGCAGTCTGTTAGTTTGGGGGGAAAAACTGTGACAAGTTCTTTGCGTTTTGCTGGTTTGCTGCCATAATTCTGACAAACCTCTGTAGGTCTGCACAGCAGCAGCAGGTCTCCTTCACTGCCGCACAGGTGTAAACTAAGCGCAAGTGTAGTAGCACTCATGTTACCACATGTTGACAGTGGATTAAACAGTTTTAACTAATGATAAAAGTGACAGAGGACACAGATATGAGAAGTTTGGAAGCCCCTACTGTATCAAATTGACAGAGGAATAACAGAGAGTTGGCCGTTCTAAGGTAAAAACCCAGAGAATACAGGGTTCATGTTTTTTTTCATCCAGATGGCTTCCCTTGCCCCCCCTGCAATGGCACGGCACCCCCTGAGGGGGTTCACCCCACAATTTGGGAACCTCTGTGTTAGACCATGAGCAACAGATATAAATCAAAGATGCCTCAAAATCAGTTGCCGTTTATTATTTCACTGTTATTAATGTCCAATAAAACATAAAAAATAACTATACTGGTTGACTCAAACAGTAGACAGAATGAAGGTAGCCATCTATGTTCAGTGGTCTTAGTAAACAAACATGGCCAACAATCTCTGGAACAAGCTAATGAGAAACGCTGTCCTGTATCTCTTACAGTATGAAGTGGATGATGCTTGGTGTTTACCTGCCGACCAGGCGGAACCATGGGAAGCGATCGTAAAAAGGGTCGCCTCCTGTCATGACACTTTCACTCTCCTCTGTGGTATTATTGGGCACATCAGCAGCACGGTCGTACATCTCTCGCATGAGGTCAAGCCTTTGCCTGCAGGAAGAGGAAACGCAGATTAAGGATGTTGTCACAGCTGATAGTCCGATAGACTCGGTTCAATTGCAGATAAACCTGCAACATTTGCTACTATTTTACTGTATTGTGTCAAGCAAACTAAAAGCTTTGAAAAACACTCTTGTTACCCTCCTGGACTTCGGTGGCGTCGCACCAATAACCACTCAAGAAAATGCACCGAGTGCAAATTCCTTCTTCGCAAAATGTAAACAGAAATTGAGTGTTGTCAGATTTTAGTGACACTCCACTAAAATCTTGACTTTTGTGTTTGGTAAAAGAAAATGAGCCATTTTATTTTTCTGGTGCTAGACTGGAATGTTTGTTTTGGTTGTTTTTACCCAGAATGCCTTGCACTTTAGTCTGCATCCACATATACATACATATACTTATACATTTTTTTGGTTCGTGTCAGAGTTCGGTTGTGCATTCACACCTCCCAATGTGAACCGGACTTTCTAGGCAAAACAAAATACAGTTCAACTAAAGTGAACAAAATAGGGCTGGTGTGAATGCACCCTAAAAAATACATATTGCGGAGTAAAGAGTATGAAATAAATTCTATAACCTTTCATCAGTGGTGTTAGATGGTGTTTAGCTAGTGGCCGTTTTCTGTCATGTTGTGTTGATGTTGAAGTGGGGCAGGGAGTGAGAGGAGAAGAAACACAAGTACTGGGAGAGTGAATGCTTAAACAAAAGACCTGGACAAGTTAGTTAATGGAGGTGAGAGAGCAGAGGGCAGACTGGAGAGAGAGAGTGGCAGCAAGGGGTGAGGGAGAGAACATCACATCGGAAACAAGGAAAGGAATCTAACACTAAACAATAAAATAAGAAACATAATTAAACTAGAGTAACTATGAAAAGACTGAACCAAAGAAAAAACAGAAACATGATGATCTAATCAAAAAATAAAAACAAAAATCAAATCAGATCTTAAGAACCCATGAAAAATTCAAAACAACCCAATACTCTGGCAGGTTCATTCAGTCAAAGACAGCCTACCTTAATTTTTCTAATGTCCAGAAGTGAGTTGCTCCATTCTTCTGATCTTGCACTTCCACAGCCACAATAGTACGAGGAAAATGTCTACTTTCCCTGTCTTGAGTCGCCTCTGGAGGCAACAGGTCAGGAGGAAGTGGGGAGTAGAGAGTGTCTGTGAGCAACACAAACTGGAACTGGACCTGCAGGGGAACGCGAAGTATCCGTTAGGCAAAAGCCAGTTGCCCAATGGATGTAGAGGCTACATAGCCTAATGAGCCAAATACCCATGCTGCACCTTCTTTTTGAGTTCTACACTGATGGCATTGGCTTCTTTAAGAAAGATGGCATTTCCCCACAGCATGTCGCGCAGCGAGGTGAACTGGTAGAACCTCCACTTCCTGAAGCCCCACACAGCCAGCTCTCTCTCCTTCTCCGTCCACTGAACTGTTAATTCAGAAAAAAAGGAAACTCATGTGGCCAAGACGTGTTAACAACAGAGAGACAACATTTGACCCCAGATGTCATCTTGACCTTCCTCTTCTGGTTCCTCCTCTTCTTCAGGGGCTTCTGGGTAATAACGGTCCACCTGCTTCTGTAAAGCCTCAAGCTTGCTCTCGTAATCCTACACAAAAAAAGAAAAATCAGTAAATTAAACGACTAAAGCAGATTGCAATGTATTAGCTTCAATACCTGACACCTTTGTTTAGTTATTGGTGTAGGCCTTTGTACAAACTATCAGTAATAAACTAGAAAGTCCTCTGAACAAACTCTTGTAAAACTATAAAATGTGCCAGTGTCCCTACCAGTCTTTGCTGCTCCAGAAGATTGTTGGCTTCTTCTCTTTCTTTGCGGTACTGATCCTCCAGCTCCTGAAGCCTGGGGACAGAAATGGATGCCGTCAAAACAGGTTGGCTGGAGACGACACACTAAACCAAACTGATCAAGTTTTCGATTTTTATATCAGCTCATTAAAAACAAAGAGGATGTAGTCATCTGTAATTTGGCAACTTGTATTCAGTAGATGTGGACTCAGAGGCTCAACGCTTATTTAGTATTTTAAGCTTAGCAGCTCAAAAACTTATCACAAAGAAATGCAAATAAGTTCCATCCCTTCATGACTGGCATCAGATTAGGGTTCATAGAGGATGGAACAAAATAGTTTTTCAGGTAGATTGCAGTTTGCAAAATTTGAAAAGATCTGGGTGAAAGAGAAAAATACATTGAGGTAAAGTGTCCATAATTTTTGTGACTCTCTGTACAAGTTTTATTGTAATTTGAGTTATTTGCAAGTCATATATGTACACGACACCTTCTACTTTATTTTAATTTTTTTCATGTTCTTATAATTTTATGTTTCGTTATATTACGGAAAGCTTGGAAAAAAACTAAATAAGCTCATCAGCTCTAATACTTCGGTTCGCACCTTACAGTGTTTTGAAAAAGTATCGATAGTCATTGATGGTTTGATCACTTTACAACCAAAAACCTCTATTTATTTTAGCGAGATTTAATGTGACAAACAAAACAAAGTATTGCATGATTGTAAAGTGGAAGGAGAATGAAATATGGTTTTCATATTTTTTGGAGAGAATTATTCAGAGAAGCAGCCAAGAGGAACATGGTACTCTAGAGATCTACTGACTCTTTCGACAGGATAATTAAAGCAAAATGTGGTTTGATAAAGAACCATTTTGCTGAACCAGGTTTCAAATTTGTGAATGACTTAAAGAAACATATATTTTTTTTCTTTTAGGTCATAATCATGCACTAATCTGTGTATGTCTGTCACATAAAGTCCCAATATAAGGTGAGAAAATCAGAAAAAGTTCAAGTTGAATACATCTGTGAGGTATTGTATTTTCCATCCAAGCTAAGGTTTTTTGTTTTTCTTGTACCTCTGTTCCATTTCTTGTTTCATGTCAATGCCCTGTTTGTCCAACAGCTCTCTCTGGGCAAAAGCCCAGTCCACAGGCTCAGCAGGGGTCTCAGCGCAGGGGGTCCGCTCCCTTTCAGCTCTGGCCTGCTCAGGGTGGTTGAACCGGAACACGTGGCTCTTCCCCAGGATGATGCGATTTCCTTTAAGAAGAAGAACCTCGTATCAGTAAAACCAAGTAAACTGACTCACGTTTGCACAAAGCTGACATTAGGCGACTTGGTATTCTGACCTGACTTCAGAACTGCCGCTTCTGTCACTCTCTTTCCATTGACGTAAGTCTCGGCTCCTTCGCAGGGCTCTAGGACAACTGCTGCTTAGTGACAGAGAGAGAGTTGATATTACAGCAATAGTGATGATCGAGACCGTTGAGCTAAGAACCATCTGCTCACTTTCCCCTGACGGGCCAGCGCATCTCGTGAAGGTGCAGTGCTCGCCCTGAATAAAATGACCGCTGAGGACGATGTCTTGACGGCTGCTGGCGTCCAAACGACCCACCCTAGAAAGCAGCAGAATGTATTCCAACTTCAACTTTTCAATACAATATTACACTCCCAGATAGAAAAAAATATATATTTGTGATTATCTGACCTGGTGATTCCCTCTTTAATGTAGTACAGCAGACACTCAGACATCAACGGATCCTCATTGAGGTTCACCAAATGAGGCGTCTGACCAAGAAGAATGACTCATTTAGTGACAAGCTAGAAAAATAAATTAGCATCCGTGTGGAAAACACGTGGAAAAGTGTGCTTCTTACAGCAAGCTATATCGATAGCGGTTAAACGCCATGCAGTAAATTCACTTAGTGCAGCATTTAAATGTGAGTGTTTACCGTTGACTTATAAGTACATAGGCAGGCGAGCCGTTCATAAATCACCGAAATGGGAACACGACCATTATCTGTTCCTCCATGTTTACACCCATCTGTGCCGCCAGTGCAGTGAGGAAGTGTTTGAAGTGTAATTAAGTAGATTAAGGAAAAGAAAGTCTCATCTGACATGCCTACGCCACACTCCTCCTAAAGAGAACCTCACAGCACTCAGTGGAGAGACACACCACAGAGCGACAAACCTCGTTAGGGGAAAACAGACCGACTGTGTCTATAAACACAGGCTGGGGCTTTCTGGGGCAATCAGAGGGCTTTGGGGCAAATAAGTAAGCAATTTGTTGATTAATTTCAAAGATAAATGCTTCATTTTAAAGACTGCTTGGAGACATGCAACATAATGCGATTGATTTTTATTTTATTGTTGTTGTTTTTTTACCTTTTTAGGAGAGAACACACCAACGGTGCCGCCATCTTCTCGTATCGCCACACCCATTTCTGCCAGCAGAGCCTCTCTGTGGAGAAATGATGTTCTCGATAAACTTAAGAGGGAATTCACAGAAAGTGCATGTGCTTTTTGCTTTGATTCTACATGAGAGTCAGGAAGCAAATATATTAAATATATGCAGATGGAAAATACTCAAAAACTCTAAATTTTGCTTAGTGATTTTTTTTGGTCACACTAACTTAGAAGTAAGTTTTCAGCAAGATAGAGGAGCTTGTTTTAAGTTACTTATTCCTTGATACAGATAAAAAAAGTTCTAGATAAAAATGAAATAATCTACCAGTGTAATCTACATGTTATAAGGTAAAAAAAATTCCAGTGGGAACTAATAGTTTTTCATCAATATTATATTTTCATGAAGCCAGTAAATTATTATAGACAGTTTCCAAATTTTTTAGGTCATCAACTGTCTTCTGTTTTGTTGACCACATTCTTTCTATTCTAGTCTTGTGGTCAGGAGCCAAACAGAATCATTTTAGGATCACACTTTGAACCCTCCTTGTCCAGGGGGTGCAACGACCATTTCTACTGGTTGCCTAAATAAACTCCCACCATCTTACCTTTCCATTCTAATGGCTTCTGTCCGGCGGAGCTTTTCTTCCCATGTCTCGTTAAGTTCAGCAATTATTTTCTCAGTTTCCTGACATTTGAAAACAAAAGGTGGTATTATGGCAGTTAAGATGCATCTACATGTGACGTAGCTACTGAACTGAACACCGGATGCTCACCTTCAGCCGCTCGATGGCTTCCTCGCTGCCTGGGCTGAACATAATGCGGTCGTGCAGACTGGCTATAGAGGCTGCGCGGCTGGACAAGGCTGAGAGGGATGGTGATGGACTCATCCCCGTCATGGCATTGGTCACTGTGAAAAGATCATCCCTTTGATTCACAGCTTGGCCTACATCGTTATTGTTCGCATAATTGGACATGTCTGTCAGCGCGTTGCACAGGGAGTGGTTAGGAGGTCCGTAACAGATAATGAAGGAAAAAAATAAAATAAAAATTAAGATAAGCAGAGATAAGAGGAAGAGAAGAGAAGGAGAGTAGAAATGGAAAAACACAACATGGCTTCAAACACATGTAATTTACAGTATAATCTGAACAGTTTGTTTAAAAGCGACGACAGCACGAGTAGGAAGCTGCACAGAGAGCAAGTCAACTTAAACCAAGCAGCAAAGAGCCAACAGAAAATGCATCGACTTTATGAAGCGGTAAGCAGTGAATCATTTAAAATGAAGGGAATGCAGAAACCTTTACAGTAACCGTGTTCAACTTTCTTGTTTGGCTAAGAACCCTAAATGCTCTTGGTAGGATAAAGATTCAGACAAACAGGATCCACTAAATGTTTATTATTTTTTTCATATATAGGCCAAACATTTGAGAAAACACAAACTTAAAGAGTCTGTAAGGATTGACTTGTCCACCTGTTTTCTAAAACAAAGTTGGTCAAGATATCAAAAGTCCAATGAAAACAGCCCTTTTGTTTTTTTTAGTAATGTAAACATTTGATAAATCTCAAGCACAAAAATCTTTGCTCAGAGTTGAATTATCCAGTTGAGATTTAATCAGATTTTGTGTTTTATCTTTTTAAGTACAATATAGAGGTACAATATACGGCTAAAAAAAATATTGTGATAAGCTTTTCATATCGGTCGAGATCAATAATTATCGTTTTGTTTTTTGTTTTGGCTCGACTTTTCCTGTTTTATCCACAATATCCTCTCCAGCTGCTGTTCTTGTTTTCTCTTTGATCTGTCTTGTTAGTATAATTGAAAGTAGGAATGCATTTGCTGAATTGTGAATTTATTTGATTCATCAGGCAAAACAAGAGAATATTATGTTACACTAATGTAACATTGGGACTTTTCTTAATCTTAGTTTTCTTGTGACTCATTAACACCTAGGATAAATTCTTTGCAGAGTATCAACTATGTAGCTGCTGCTATGGCAACAGAGTACAACAAATTGGCAAAATGTATGACACCCATCCATCTGGAGAGGTTTATTCTGCCAAGATCCACAAGATAAAATTGTCTCTCCGATAAAGGGGGAGTGTTATGAAAGGGTGCAAAAATGAGATGAAACAAATAATATTCTGTGACTGAATCATCATTTTACTGTTACTGCACATATAATTGTCCCAGCTCCCAGGGGAAATAGATTAAATCAGACACAAATCCTGCCAGCAAAGTGGGAAACTTCACTTTTTATAACATGGAAGTTAATGACTGGGATGAAATGTATCATACTGCTTTCCATATGCTTTTTATACTGTATTGCTTTCATTTTCTTTGAATTATGAACACTAAAGCACTGCCTTTTTAATGGCACATCTAGGAAGCCATACGTAGATTGTGTTTTTTGAACATCAGCAGGCTAAATTTGTCATAACTATCATCAAAACCGTCTGGATAACATCAGACTGCTTAGTGGTGCAGCAGAGAACATCAACAAGCTACTCATGCTGTTGCAGTAAGCGCCATGGCAAAAGCAACAGCAAAATTAAATATAAAAAAGACAAATAAACAGGAGACACACATTTCAAACCCTCTATGTCAGCGCCAGTTGCTCGATAGGCTGGGTGAGGTTGAAACAGAAATTAATAGAGACAGAAAACAGGAAACCTTTAGATAGAACATTCATACCAGTAAAAATGATACCATGCCAATTTATTACTTTTAAAAGTATTTTAGGTATTTAAACCCCTCAACATGTTTTTTTTACATTTTATACTGTTACAACCACAAACTTTATTGTATTTTATTGGGATTGTATTCAATAGACCAACGCATGTATTAAACATACTCACTATGAAGTGGAATTAAAGTAATACATCATTTTCAGTTTTGTTCTACAAATATAAATCTGAAAAGTGTGGTGTGGATTTTATTGTATTTTATAATACTTATATCTGGTTTCATATAAACATTTACATTACAGTGCTTACTGAATTTGTAGGGTGGCTTGCAACCTTTAAGAGACTTTAACTTCATTCATCTTTCCACCAACTGAGTTAAGAAAACCAGTTTAAGAAAAGTATCCCCACAGCATGATGCTGCAACCACCATGTATTATGGTCAGAGATGTGTATTTATTTTGATGTGCAGTGTTACTTTTGTGGCAGACATTGAATTTTGCATGTGGGACAGGATGTTTTGAACACTTTGATCTTATCTGACCAAAACACTGTTCTCTCGGTTTGCTGTGTGCCTTACTAGCCTTCCAGCAAACTGAGTACAGAGCAGCTTTTTATACCGAGGTCAAATTACACACAGGTGAACTCTATTTGACAACTGATTAAGCTAGTTTCTATTCAGGGATATCAAAAGGTGTGTGAATGCAAATTAACACATTTTTACTGCCATTTAATCATTTAGGGCCTTAGAACTAAAAATCATAATAAAATCCATTGGAGTTTGTGGTGGCAATGTATCAAATGTGTACAAGTTGGTTGGCCAGGCCTCACATGTCCCACAGAAATTAACATTTTCATTCATGCTAAATAAAACTTTTACAACTTCAGTTTCATCAAAAATTTAAATAACACACTTGTACACAAATAGATGGCAGGCAGAATTTGATTTTGTATCTTACTCTCTATGATGTCACCCAGTCCCTGGGCGTACAGGAGGTCTTTCAGACGGGACACTTCCTCTTTCAGCTCACGCACCAATCGGTTGTTTGGATCCTCGTTGATGACAGCATTGCAGCGAATCTGTTTGGCACGGTCAGCATACCTGTGGATTTGAGAAAAAAATATACAAAATAACAGAAGATGCTGACACAAGAGGGAGGTAGAGAACAAATCAACAAGCATGCAGGATTCCCCTGATGTCTAAGACACTGCAGTCTGAAAGAGCTGCTGCAACCTTTGATGTGTTTAATGTGACCCAGTCTCTGCCGACTACCTGAGGGTGCTGAGGGTTTCATCGTAGTTGATGTCAGCTGGACTCAGAGCGGCAACCATCGCCGTTCGAGAATTTCCCCCTAGCAACGCAGAGAGGAAATATGTGTATCAGTATTCTCCGGGTTCAGTTTGAGTTTCTTAATGACTATAATTCAAAAGCACATTCTACATACCCAAGTTCTCTCTCAGAAGCCAAGTTAAAACTGAATCTCTATATGGAATGAAGCTTTCCACTTTCTTCTTCTTTTTATTCTGCACAATGTAAAGAAACAGATTTAAGTACACCTTTTCTCCATCAGAATGCAGGAGACAGATTTTTGCAGAAAGAGTGAAATTAAATGAGTGACCTTGTTCGGTCCAGAATCCTAAAAAGAATAAAGGAAGAAAAAAACATGTTTAAACACCTTAAAATCTGCCTAGTCTTTGAAAATACAGCAAACAGAGTAATACTCACTACTTCGGCCAAAGCAGAAATAACTTTCCCCAATGTGGTTAAAGACTTGTTGATATTTGCTCCTTCCTGTCATTTTACAAAGCGATGTGATGTAATTCACTTTTTATAACATAGTTATAGTGTAAATAAGGATTTCCTTAAAGCTGTTTCACCTTAAGTCTGGTTCCTTTGGCTCCTGTAGAGTCCGCTCTCTCGCTGCCAGCCAGATCCACCAAGCTTATTTTGCTGACCTACAGGAGCAACATCAGTTAATATTCCAGCATATTTAATGCTGCACATTATTTGCCAATCAAAACATATACAGCTATTAATAACCACTGCAAAGATTGGCTTAATTAAAAAACATTTCCTGAGAAAGGAATTAGATTAACCTTATAACCTCCAAGCCATCACTTTTTTTTCTCCTTAAGATCAAGATTTCCCCTGGAGTCATCTATCACAGTTAAGAGAAGCAGAAGCGCTATCTAAATGGATCATTTCAGTCAGGATGTGATAATAATCTGCTACCTTTTCAGAGGTGTTGTCGGTCTCCGCATCGAAGCGTTTCTGAGTAAATATGATGTTAAAAACTGCGTGAGAGCGACTGCTGGTCTCATTCATGTTGGTGGCAGCCACAGTCCTACACAGAGTGCAGAGTTTAATCAATTCACAGAGTCCATGTCTGCTTACTCTGAGGTTCTACAGTAGCATATTTGTATTATGTACTGGGTATTTACTCAAAGTAATCTTAATTATGAAACCCGTGGTGGGAACACTTCTGTTCCCTAAAAGTGAAGTCAGTTTTTCCTTTTATCGTTTTAGCTAACTGAAAACATTTAGCTTTCCCCAAGTAATTTTTTCTGGATAAACTGTAAGGCACTAATGTTGAAGGTTTGGTTATTGCTGTTAAGACTTTGTTTATATTCACACTCTTATTTTTAAGTGAGTGAAAACCATTTACGTTCTCCCATTCTGTCTCTTTTCCCGCCCCAATAACTTTATTTCAAACAAGAAGCATATAGGAACAAAATAAAACATGGACAGTAGAAAACAAGATACGAACAAAAATACAATATCTAAGGGCATTATAGACCATGCAAATGATTATTTTAAAGCACCAAAATTAAATTGGTGCTTTAAGGTGGTCTTTCAAGGGCAAACATTTGAATAGAAGTTAGTGTTTTAGCATTAGCTTCTGCTAAATACTATGTCTGTGAATTGCTGTAGCATTAGCAGAACTAACTTTTTATCTCAAGGTGCCCACCACATTATGAAACAGCGATTAACTATTTATTGTGTGAGAGCTAAAAACAGACATTATAATACTCATATAAAGAGGTGTGACATATATTATACTTAATTATAAACATTTCTGAATTAGAAAACATTCTCAATATATTCACAATATAATTTACAATAGACATATTCACTCAATTATTGTTTCTAAAAATCATTAAAGATATATGCGGTATATATGTTGTGTTGATCCTGTAATGATATTGTGAATGATGAGTCATGTGGTTCCATCACCTGGCTTTGTTGCCAGAGTCCATCAGATCCTGGATGTCGTTGTAAGAAGTGACAGCCAGTTTGGACAGGTCCTCAACATAAGGACCCATCAGAGGATGTTCTCTGACGCGGAGGTTCCCTTTGTTCTTAGGGTTCAGCAAGTCCCGCACTCGTTCACAGTAGATCTCCATGTAGCTGACCTGCTCAAATGGATATTTAGTTTGGATCAAGAGTCACCTTTGAGAACAGAAGCTCCTTATCAGTGGCCTCCAAGTCTTACCTCCACAGAGTAGGACAGGCTGTTGTCTGTATTATCATTGATCTTTGTGAAAAGATCTTCACAAAGCTAGAAAGAGGGGGAAAAAGGCATTCAGTAAAAAATACATTCAGAAATAAGTTACTTCAGTTAATCTGGTTACTGTGTCGCTCTACCAGTGGGATGATTCCTTGCTGATCCTTGACATCCTGTTTTCCCATCATTGTGTACGATTTGCCCGCGCCGGTCTGACCATATGCAAAGATGCAAACGTTGTATCCTTCGAAAGCATGAAGCAACATTTCCTCTCCGATGTCTTTGTACACGCGCATCTGGGAGGCATAATTGATATCCTCCGGCTGGGGAGTGAGATCAGTATCTTGTAAATCAGACAACACAACACAAAACAGCTCGCTCTAATGGAAAACTGTCTCCTTGTTGAGAGGTATAGTTGCAGAATGAGTTACCGTTGTGTGCGACCAGTAGGAGTAATCAAAGTTGAAGCTCTTGTTGTCTTTGGCCTGCTTGGGGTTGATGATGGCTGAAAGACAGGACCAGAAACCTGGGTCAGTCGGAGGGTGGCAGCTGTCTGAGTGAAACACTACCTGAGTTGAATCAGTCAAGTTGTGCGGACAGACCAGGGAAGGCCTTCATTTGTTCCTATTACAGTAGTTAGGCATGATGCTCAAACCAAAGTTCATATTCGAACTTAAATCTGCTGACAAATTTGGAAGAATACATCAAAACATTTTCTGAGACATAAGGGACAGAATAAACTGAAATACACCAAGTGAGACATTATTGTGTGGTTTTACAATAATTTCAAGATGAAAGACAACTACAGTTTGCCATTGTTGGGTGAAGGTTCAAGTTTATTTTTGGCTCCATATGCTGTGATGAAGGCTTTTGTTTGGCTTTGAAAGGTTCCAGAAAGCTTGTTCTGAAGAAGAGGGGCACATGGCAGACAACTACTGCAATGTTTTCTCTTGTTACTGATGTAACTTGACAGGATGGATTATTTTCAACTGTGCAGGATGTACACATTAAAGGGAATGTATTAGGCGAACTCCACTTTTTTAGCACTTCAATACATTTTGTTGTGTACTCCATTCTGGGAGTGCAGAAAAGTTGACTTTAGTCTCTCCAGGTCTTTCTTTGTGGCTTATTGGTCAGTATGTTTAGTTTTCTCCATTCCCTCTTATGTCTTTTTTGGCGAACCAATTTTAGCTCCTTAAGGTCATAAGCCTACTCTGCTTTTAACTAGGGATGTGCCGATCAGGTTTTTTCCTGCCGATCCCGATCCTGATCACCCCTGAGGGCCGATCGCCGATTCCGATCCCTCATACCGATTGCATAATTATTATTTATTTATTTTTTATTATAAACACTAGTGTTACATTATGTAGAAAAAGGAACCATGAATTCACCTTAATTTAGACAAAAACTTGTTTTTAATAACTTTTCCAAGAAGAAAACTAAACAAAACAGGCATTGTGCAA
>CAEGAF010172198.1:0-22095 GCA_903067075.1 Micropoecilia bifurca
ATATTCAAGTTGTATGATCGGGGCATCCTGAAAAAGACGGGGTTCCAATATGTCATTTAAGGCCCTGAAAGAAATCTGATATTCATGCCAGTTATAAGTGCATGTAAACTTCTGATCTACTTCTCCCTATCCCAGAAAAAGAGAGATGCTGTGAATTTCAAATGTCTCTGCCCCGGTGCATCAGCTACGTGTATTTCTTTGCAGGTTTGGAGATCATTATGAATGGAACAAAGTCACCACCTGTGTGCACAACATCCTCAGTGGACGGCGGTGGATCGAACATTACGGGGAGATCACCATCAGAAATACAAAGAGCAGTGCTTGTCTTTGCAAACTTACCTTTATTAAGGTAAAAAAAAATTATGTATCTATTTATAACGTTGTAAGTATCTGATTTTATTTTATTAGCTGATTTATCAGAGGCTGTTTCTCGTAGGGAAATTACTGGAGCTCCAACGTAAACGAGGTCCAGGGATTTGTGATGGACCAAGAGGGGAAAGTGATCCACAGGCTTTTTGGGAAATGGCACGAAGGTCTTTACTGTGGCGTCCCACCGTCTGCCAAATGCGTCTGGAGGCCAGGTACCATCCTTTCACGCACAGCTGGACCTCGACTAATACTGGCTGCATAAAAAGCCAATCTCATCCTGATCTTTGAGCTAAAAAGGAACCCGGATCGCTTTTCCTCCTCAGGCTCCATGCCGACAGAGTACGAGCTCTACTACGGCTTCACCAGGTTCGCCATCGAACTGAATGAGCTGTGCCCCGAGCTGAAAGACGCCCTGCCGCGGACAGATGCTCGATTCAGGCCCGATCAAAGGTGCAGACCCCCAACAGCCATTCTCAGCTAAGGAAATGTGTTTAGATCAATGATGTCTTGCAAAAGTATTCGTAGCAGTTCGCCGTTTTTGCCATATTACAACCACCAACTCCAATACAATTTATTGGGATTTTATGCAGCAGACCAACACAAAGTGCCATTTAATTGTGCTCACTGACACACTGACATTTAATAGTGTCAGTGTGTCTGTGCATGGTTGTTTGTCCTGTGTGTCTCTGTGTTGCCCTGCGACAGACTGGTGACCTGTCCAGGGTGACCCCCGTCTCGCACCCGGAACGTTAGCTGGAGATCGGCACCAGCAATCCTCCTTACCCCACTAAGGGACAAGGGTGTAAAGAAAATGGATGGATGGATGGATGGATGGATGGATGGATGGATGGATGGATGGATGCTACGTATGGCAGAGTACTCACTCCTAAAAGTCATCATCCACATGATGAAACAAGGCGGTGGCATGATCATGCTGTGGGATCTAGACTTAAATCCATTTAGGAATCTATGACATGACTTCAAAAATGATATAAACAGAAACTCTCCAGTCTGACTGAGCTTCAGCTGTTTTGCAAAGAAGAATGAGGGCAAAACCCACAGCTGTTATTGTTTGCCAAAGGTTGGATTCAGATGGGCTGAATATAAATCCACTTTTTGCTTTTGAGAGTTTCGTGTGTGACAGATCTTGAAAACAATGCATCCTTTTCCTTGCACTTCACTATTGAGCACAACTGTCCAATGAACTACACTGCTGCTTGTGGCTGTAACAGCAAACATAGCAAACTTGACAAAATCTATTAAAAAAAATTTAAAAATCAATGGTTTTAAATAGTGTTCTTTAACATGTTCTCTGGAGGAGTTTTTTTTTGTCCCTAGTATGTTATCTGTCTTTTTGCCGCCACAGATATCTGGAGGAAGGAAACGTGGAGATGGCCACCTCTGAGAAGCAGCGCATCGAAGACGCCCAAAGAGCAAGGAGGAAGTGGAACGAGGAGAACAACATCAAACATGAGCCACGCTTCTTTAAGTAAGGGCAAGCCTCATGTTGAAAACACATCTTTTCACCCACATGACATTGATTTTATTGACTTTTTAATCCAAAACACTTAGCCTGTAAAACGTACCGCTGAAGTGCCTCCCATGTGATGCATGACTGTTCACTGAAGCATTTTAAACAATAACAGACGTGATTTATGCAGAGACCTACAACACAAAGTGATACAAAGTTATATGTAGCGTCTCAATGAATATCATCTCAAGAGTATAATTTAAGCCAAATTGTTGCACATTATCGACAAATACAGTTAGTCATGTAGCGCCAACTGGTATCGGTCTAAAGGAGGTCAGTCAGTTGCTTCTGATCACTGCAATCCCGCAAATTAAGCATGTGGCGACAGTGGAGAGAAACTGCACCATTTTAACTGAAGACAAACTTCAGCGGAACCATTTTGGGCTTGAGGAGCCGAATGTTGCAACCACCAGGGGCGTCAGAGGGCAGGGAGGAAGCAAGACAAAAGCACCAGGATTGTTTTCTATGGGAAACAAAAAATAACAAGTGCACAGAGTTAATTGCAGAAGTAGTATCATAATATCAAGTCCTTTCTGTGACAAAGTAGAGAAAATTATTGGCAGCAATTGCTTGGTCAGTGGCTCAATATTTCAGAGACACAGCTCATCTCTGAGCCAGAAGCACTTTCTCTGGAAAGATGGAGGGTGCAGAAAATTACAGTAGCTGCACCAATTCCTTTTGTCCAGCAAAGACGTACAAACCAAGAAGCACTCAGACAAGAGTATCTATAAATAGAAAAAATAGGGAAGTACAGAATGTTTTTGCCCACCTGTTGTTTGATTAATCAGTTAATTTCTGTCCAGCAAAGAGACTCAGCTGAACACAGAATCACTGAGCAAAGAGTATTTTCTAACTCAGTGCTTCTAATCTTGTCAGTTCAAAGAGCAAACTTAACCAAACCTTTTCTCACAGTGACTCATGTTGGATATGTAGACAACCTGAACCTTATATTTGACGATATGTTGCTGCAGTAACTAGTAGGAGCTCAGCTTCATCACGTTCCACCAAAACCTGCTGTGATAGATCAGTTCATAAAGGAAATTAGCAACATAACCATCATTTTCATCTCAACATTTTCATAAAAATGATAAGTCGTCAACTATTTCCGCTTAAACATAGCAGGGTTTTAGCAGTCGTTTGGCAAGAAGCATTATTAAATAATTAGAAAGAGAGATAATTAAACTAAAATAGAGTTTAGGGGCCATGTAATTTTCTGAATTTAGTGTTTTTTATGCATGATCCAAAATGATCAAGACCTGCTGTTTTAGGTAAAAGCATAACTGAGGAACCATCACTCTTCTTAGAAAACATCACTGTAGATGGTTTATTGAATTTAAAATAAAAAAAACAAACAAAATAAGCAGATGAAACTTGTGGCAGTTCTGCAAAGACCGGATTTTTTTCTTCTTGCCTCGATGTTGAAGTTGAGTCAAAGTGTGTGTAAACAGGAGAGGGAAGCAGATAATTATCCGACGCTCACCTGCTGAGTCCCACATTTCAGCTCAGGCTGCCATGGTGATTGTTGCCGTTACAATCATCATGCGCTGATGCGTAAAAGTATTCAGATCGTAAGTTATTGCAAACACTTGCTGGCAATAATTGCTGCTAAGGGTTGAACAAGCAGTTTTCAGGATAAGGAGGAATCTACTTAGAAACAAAGGACTAAATGGACGTGAATTGCTTCCTTTTTTTCCCCCTTAAATAAATGCTATTTGTATTTAGTCAGATTGTCTTTGCTTGATACTCAAATGTGATTGATGATATGAAGTCCTGTCTGCACCCATTACAATGATATGATCTTGTTTTTGCAATAGCTGTGAACATTAAGATTAAGAACAATCTGAGCTGTTTCTACTTTTTATTAGAAACAAATTGGAAATCATCTTTTGGTGGCTTTGCAACTGAGCTGAGAACAGTTTCCGCAGTGCAGCTTGGGGCCTATTTGCAGCCCTTGGTATGATTTTTTTTGTGGCCCTTAACTGCACGCACAGTAATTTTTAAAATATTGTTTTATAGCTGAATTAGAATCTTAGTAAAATTTGAGGTAAAGCATGTTCTCCTTTAATTTTGATTTCATAGTAAACAGACGTAGTCCTTCCCATGCAAAAAGCTTGGATAAATTCAGTAGGTATATTCTGTTTTCTTACTGATGAACATACAATTAACTGTTTCAAGGTCAACAAATTATAAAGACAATTGTAAAACTTTATGCCTTGCTTTTAAAATTGACAATGTGAGAGACCCTTTTTATGTTTTAAAATATTGCGTGTTTAGTTTGTTGTTGATCTGCTAAAAATAAGAAATAAATACCAAATCATTTTGGTTTTCTAAATAACAATGCATGCTCCTTTTTTAATGTTCCTTCAAATTGGAAAATAAAAATGTTTGGATGCCACTGAACTACAATAATTATTTGAAGGATTTTTATGATGGTTTTATTTTGGAAATCCCGCTAGCAAGAGAAGAAAAGTTACCTGGTAACAAGGCGTGTCTTTCTTATTTAGGCACAAAAACGTTGTAAGGAAGCAAATCAATGAAGAAATTTTGAAATCCAAGGTTTAGCTAATCATTTTACTAATAATACCACTTTTATGCTCTTGTACATAAATGGGCACTTCCTTTATATAAATATAACAAAAATAAATCATGAGGAAATCATTAGAAAAATATTCTTATTAAAAAAAAGCTAAAATTCCTGCATCATTCTTGCCCGTTTTGTGCAGAAAAATGGTGGACGCCAACCACAGGGAGAGGTGGGTCTCCAACAACATGTACTGGGAGCTCCGCAAAAACCCCGGCTTCATCAACATGGAGTCCACCGTCAGCCTGTGGTAGCACACGGAGCTCCGCCTCCATCGCTGCGGACCAGGAAGCTCTTACCTATGCACAGCGGGGCGTTGGACAGGAACCCCCGGCGACGTCTGTGCGCATGGACAAGACGGACTGCGGAGCTGAGAACGACGTCGAGGGGCTGCTACATGGTCCCCCCCATCCGTGGAAACATCCTCATCCTACTTGTGGAAGCCGGGTCGCCCACCGCCACGTAGATCTCTCCTCAGCTCTTCTGACTTTCCCAGTTTGTCCTTGCCTTAAAAAGACCCCCATACGAGTCAAAGGACTAGGCGCCTTTTAGTTGAAGCCATTTTGTTTCCAGACAGCAGTTTGGCTTAGACTAGTCTACGGAGTAGACAGTTTGAATACCTACCGATATGTGCATGCTTAGAGAGCAGCTTTCACCGGCATAAAGCCGTATTTACTATATCATCAAATATTGTAGAGAGAAAAAAAAAGAAGTATTTTTATATGAAAAAAAAACCCAGAATATCTTGTGTGAAAGAATTATTTGAATTGGCAGATTTTTATTTATTTTTGCTTTTTAATACTAATGAATCTGTTAGGTGGCAGTATCTTCTCTGGGGAATCGACTCGTACTAGATTAACAGAAACAGTGAAGAGATATCACATCACTAACACGTTTACAGGAGTAAATAATATAAAACATGTAGGTCAGCATTAGAATATACAGAGAAGAGATGGTGAATACTTAAAACATTGTTGTGATTTATTATTTTCCATGAAATCAACTCTTCTAAATTACACAAAACCTCAAAGACTTGCTTAGGGGTCAGAATGTGCTGCAAGAATACATTAGAAATGAGTTTTTCCTGTCTGCAGGTGGTGCCGATGCGTCGCCCCACAAGAGTATTTATTTTTGCAAACTCCTTCGTCAAGTCACTTTTGTCAAGTCACAACCACAAAACCTAAATGTGTTTTGTTGGGATTTTAGATGATAGCGGAGCATAGCTGTGAACTGGAAGGAAACGGAAACAAGCATATGCTTTTGCAAATAAAATCTAAAATGTGTAAGTTCTTATTCAGTAACCCTTGCATGTCTTTTGGGGTATGTCTCAAACGTCTTTGGACGTCTAGACACTGAAATATTTCAAATCTTGCTTCAGATTCTCATTTGGATGTAGATCTGGACTTTGACAGGGCCATTACCCCAGTCTCAAATCATTTGCTGCCTTTAGGAAGTTTTCTTCCATGTCTGCCCTGAATTTATCTCCATCTATATTAGATTACGTGCAGGTGTGCTTCGTAGTAAAGGGGGCTGGATATAAATACATGTCTCACTTTTCAGATATATATTTGTAGAAAATGAAAACGCTGTCTTTATACTCCTACTTCACACTGTGCTGGTCTATCACATACAATCTCAGTAGAAACCCATTAAGTTTTGTGGCTGCGAAAATATGTGAAATAAATTTAAGGTGTGTGAATAATTTTGAGAGGCAGTGTAAATGTTTCGCAGTGTCAGTTTGAGAAACGATGAAGCAAAAGTGTGGTGGAGATTGTGAAGTCGTTTAACATGCAAATCACTTTAATTGATTATTTTTTCGCATTTTTGTTAATTTTCTTGATAAAAAAATTACCAACTTCTCTAATGAGTTATTAAAACTATTTTTAAATTTCCAAGGCAGCAGACGATGTAAATTATGAAGCAGCAGCGACACCAGCAGGTTGCCATGTAAAAGAGCAGCAGGCTAATTATTTTTAACTTTTCAACCAGATTCATGTCGGATTCCCCTGAAAACTTACTGCTACGTCTTTTGCTTCTGCAAAAAAAATTAAACAAGACGGTTATATAAAGTTTCTATATTTACTGCAAAACAGAGAAGCTTTAAGGTTTTGAGCAGCTCTCCCTATTTTTTATTTTCTTTTTCCGACTAATATCCTTTTAAAATAGCCCTCCAACACATTTGAGTACTCACTCACACACTGTCCTACATCTGAACTGCTTCCTATAGTTCTGGACTGGAGGGTGAGGGAGGGATATATATATATATATAAAGCCAGAGTGAAGTTTAAAAACCAAAAGAAGTAGATCTGCTTTGCATCTGTGTGATTCTCTACTTAAAAGAAGGAAGAAAAAAAAATTCTGGATCACAATCTCAACGCTAAAACTCTTCAGTTTCACTTGCTGTGCCTTAATGCATTTATCAATGCGTCTCTCTCACACACACACACACACACACACATCTGACAGGAACGCCATGCCGAGAAGAAGGTATGTCATTAAAGAAAGTCACACTTTCCATCTACCTGCAGACGATTACACACACTGAGGCTTTCCCTCTGGACAGAATAGTTTAGATTTAATGCATTTTTGTTCCGACTGCATCATGCTGGCAGTTTTGAAGACGTCCTTCACCGCTGAAGCCGATTTCCTTTCGCCCCGCCGGCTTCAGTGACCGAGTCCCAGCAGCTCAAAGCAGTGCTTCTCATAGTCCTTGTATCATAGAATCAGGAGAGAGAGAAAAAAAAAAATAAAAAAATGACCTGAAGCTTTCTACATCCATCGCTCCACCTGCATGTCTAGACAACTTTAGCTTGCCAATGAATGTCTTTGATGCCTTACAGAGAAAGGTTATTATTTTCTAACTTGGACCCAATCCTCCTTGTGGACTGACACGGATCACAAAGCACTAAAAGTCAGCTTGGTTTTATTCAGATCTACTCCCTAGTGGATACCTTCTAAAGTGCAATTTTAACTAAGTACATATCTTTCCATGGACACTGTACACTGCTGCTGCATAGTGCTTGTTCTAATAAAATGGCAAACGACAAGCAGAGGAGTGGGTGTGTTTTTACTTCCTCGAGATACTGTAGTTGTGGTTGAGGGTTTGGGGCAAAACTGAACATCAGAATGCTTTCAGTCAAGATGAAAGAGGAAAAAAACGGTTATTGAGAGCAGATGAGGCAAGGTAAGTTTACATGTATAGCACATTTCAGCAACAAGCAATTCTTCCAAGAACTAAAAAGGTGTGTGTAAACTTCTGAACACGAAGAAATTAAGAGAAATATATTTGTGCATGTCATCATTGTGGCATTTAGTAAACAGAAATAACTGAAGTAATATGAACTGAGCCCAAAAAAAGAAGGATGAATTTAGTCTAATTTAACTTTAAACAGTGAGAAGAATAAAGACAAAACCTTGTCTTATTTTCTAATGTATGCAACCATCTGGTCTCAACTTCAGCACTTGATCAGATTTATAATAGTTTATGTATGTCTACTGAACTAAATCCATAAAAAAACCTCTGAAATTTATTATAAAAATGTGTTGTATTTTCCCAAATTTAGAAACAAAAACCATCTCTTTGGTCAGTGAAGAACTATCTCATTGTTTTGTACACTGGTTGTTCATTACTACTGGTATTAAGCTAAACAAATCAAATCGGAATCCACATGTGGATCATCTGTGACGTAAACAGACCAGAACTGGAAGACGCGGAGCCGCCTGTTAGACGGCTCCTCGGAGAAATATCTCCAGCAACAATCAACAACAATCAGCCCAGCTGTGAGCAGCCATAACTCAGGAGTTTGATTGGTTTTATTTGCTGGTTTCAAAACAAACAGAGGCTCCGGTCTTGCACAGGTTGGGAGCGATGTTAAGAGGATCACATCTGTACAATTAGCTGCACCGCAGGAGAGTAAGAAAGTAGCTGTTTTAAGGACAAACCGCATTGCAGGGAGTATTTCTGACAGAATGTCCAGAAAGTCTCCTCAGTGCTTCAACTTTTCACACATTTTGATACATTACAGGGTTATTCTAAATTGTCATCAATTAATCTCTACACACAACTATACCATTTTATGACAATATTGAAAAAAAGTGATTTTTGCAAATTTACTAAAAAAAACGTAATGAAGAAATCCCATTTATGTACGTTTTCACAGCCTTTGTAATGAAGCTAAACATTTAGTCGATTCTGCAGCTTAAATGGAGTCAGCCTGTGGTGAATACAATTGATTGGAGTTGATTTCGAAAGGTAAATGTATCTACATACTGTTCCACAGTTAATAGCGCAGGTCAGAGGTCAAACACAAAGAATGATATCAAAACAACTGTCTTGAGCAAAGGGATTAAAACAATATGGAATACATGAAGCACCATGAACACTTTCTGGATCCACTGTTTACAAACTGAATTTCCGGGGTGGATTTAAATGAATAACATTTCTAGCAGTCAAACTATTATTCTCCTGATATTTAATGTTCTGTGATTTCCAGTTTAAAAAAACTAACTAACTGGAAACTGAAGTAACTTTCCTCCTGTTTGTAAATCAAGTGAAAGAACTGAGCCAGCAGTGTAAAATCTAAATGAGCAAAGTTATGTTAAAAAGCTAATTCGTTGTTCCTACTCAACATTTGCTTAAATATTCTTTATACTTGAAGCCTCTTAAAAGCACTATGATAGACTTGCTTATGCAAAAAGGTTTTGGATCTTTTCATCTCATCAGTTCCAATAAAACCAGCAGAAATCAAGTGGAGCTGCTCGGTGGCCCAGATGAGTCCAGATGACCGGGGTCAGGTAGAGAATCTGCAGGTGCTGGTGGGATTTTTATTTGCTGGAAGCCATGATCTTCATGTACTGGAGGGCGCTGTGCGCAGCGTCGTTGTGGGCGTTGCTGCAGGAGATGCCTGTGCCGTGGCACACGGTGACGGGGGAGGTGGACAGCTCTGCCAGGCACTGGTACTGACCGTTCACCGTCAGCTCATCTGCAAAACAACAGACACGTTGAAAAAGGAGAGCCGATTATGTCTCCTGTCGTCAGATGTTACCTGGAATCAAACTGTATGCACAAAGGCGTGCAAAGGTGCTTTAACTTTTTCAAATTTAGACACACCTAACAACAAACTCCGATGCATTTAACCAAGGAGGCACGGAAGGAAAGAGGGAAAGACATCATGAAGAGAGAGGAAGAAAAGAAACATAGACACACTTAGACAATGGGGATTGTCTCATACTCATATAGAATAAAAATTGTCAGTTATTTTTGGGGTTGATTCAAAAAGGAGAGATCGGGGAACATTTCATCTTTTCTGCTTTTCAAATTAAATAGATTTTCCATCTTCAAGAACTCCTAGAATAAAGAATACTTTATTCCAGGAAAACATGAAATGATAAGTTTTTCTATTCTGGTTGGAACAGTCAGAGGGAATGGGATAGAGATGGAAGGAAAATTAAAGAGATTTTCTTATAGACCAGCTTAGATGTAGATTTCCCACCTATGTCGAAGTATGTGACCTCGAAGCCTTGCTCTTTGGAGAGATCTAGCAGCATCTGAATGTAGTCAGTGTTGGGAATACTCAGAGGGTTTCTCCTGAGCAGAGAGATCTTCTCTGCTGTAGAGTTCCTGATGTTCTCAAAGCAAACGCTCGGATTAGGAGTCTAAAAACATAAGATGCAAATAAAAAAAAAGTTTAATTTCAATTTTGACAAAAAAGTATGACAAAAGCCACAAAAAAAAAAAAAAATAAAAAAAAAAATATATATATATATATATATATATATAAATAAAAAACTATAGCAGACCCATGTGATCTCAGAGGATCCTGATAAACTCTGAAGCTTTGCCACCATTTTCTCTGCCGCTTCCTTTTTCGCCGTTTTCTTGGTGTTTCCAACCCCTGAAACGTAAAAACTAAGCCTCAGAAGAATCCCATCAAACACAAATGAAAGGGAAAAAAAAAGTTCAATTGTGTTTGAAATAGAAATGAATAAATAACAGCAAAAACAGCACACCCTGTTCTGTGAGCGACTCCAGTCTACAGATTATTGTGAACTCTTTTCGGTGCGGCGGCCCGATCTCTGCTAAAACGATGTACTCAGGAACACGCCATCTTCTCTGCAACGCCAGGGCCTGAAGCAAAAAAACAAAATCCATGTCTAATTCAATATATTGTTCAGATCATAAGTCTGATGCATGATTTCTTAGTATTTACACATTTGTGAGTTGACATATGCACGCATAAATCTGAGATCCTTGTGAAAGCACACCTGCAGCAGGCCCACCGGGTTGTTTGGTTCTGCTATGATGCCATTAGTGTTGGTCCCAGGAACGGCCCTGTTGGACGCAACATCGCAGACATCATGACATCGATCCAACAAATTAACACCCCACGCTTAATTAATTATATCACTAATGAGTTTATAAATGTACTCAAATTGAAGGTTTGATTTTACCGACTTTTTTAAGTCTGAGAATCATCTACTGTGGTAAGAGATTAATTTCTTTTCAAGTTTAATAAACCAGATCTGAAAATTAAGTGTTGATACTTTCTGTAAATGACAAATCCAACTATAAATGCAAAATAATGTTCTCAGATTAATATTTTGTAGATGAGTCGGTAAAAACACAATTCGAATATACTAATCTTTATTTTACTTCAAAACATTTAGCTAAGAATAATCTTTGATTTTTTTTTCCCACTTTCCAGACCCCGTAAGTATATTTCATTTCCATTTTTTCCTAAGTTTATTTCAGTAGGGAAGCCCTTTATTCTTTAGATAAATATCAATTAGTTCACGGTTTGTCAAGCTCTACTCACCCACTTTCAGAGTCAATGTTCAAAATTTTCACTGCGGCCTCTGCAGCCTGCTGCTTAGCTGCCTTTTTACTGGGTCCCTGACCTGTAAAAGCAGAAACATTTATTATGTTGCACAAATGACAGAACAGATTTAAAAACACAGTTTCACATAATGTCAACTTCAACCCTTAAGCACCAAAACACAGGCCTAAAATAAAACTTTGCAGTGAGAACATGTGTCAATGTCTCCCATCTATCTACTTGGTGTGCAGTTCCACTTCTACGACTTTTGTTATATGTCTGACATTTTTTCCAACTACCCAGGTTGCTACGATGTCCATCTCTTTTCTAGATTCAACAATTTTTATAGACTGAGGTCCCTTAAGTTAGGATAAAAAAAATGTACAGTACAGTAGAGGGTTATATAAATTTCACTTTAAAATATATATATTTAGAGCTTTTCAATACTGCACTGGACATATCTGTAATAAATACTGAGTCTTAACAGTATAATTTGTGATCCGCGATATCTTAATTCATATATACTCGGTTTAAATATTTTGTTTTGATGCCCAATAACCACATGGGGATAATATGATGCAAAGTATGCAGCCTGGTTCTTGATTCTTGGTTACGTCATTAACTTGGGGAAAGAAAAAAAAAAAACTCTTAAAAATAGAAAGTACAAACCTAACTTTGAAAACCTGAAGGTCTAATTGCAGAATCAGCCTAAAAACCATACATTTATTTCCCTCACCATTATACATGACTTCTATTTTAGTCAATTACATTAAATCCCAACCTGTACAAATCTCTATTGGTACGTTGGCGAGTCACTGTAAGCCCTTACTGATGCACACCTGTACATTTAACGCCTCCTATAGTCACGCTGAAGACAAAGCTGGGCTGGTGAGCCTCTCCTTCTGCCTTCTCCATCACAAACACAGGCAGGTCTCCACTAACGACGCCGTGTTCATACAGGATTTGTATGGGTGTCTTCCAGGAGCCCGTCCTCTGTGGTTCTGGGGTGCTCATGCTGTTCGACACGGAAACAAAAATCATCGGCTTTGACTTTACAAGAAAAAATATATGAAGAAGCAGTCATCGGCAGAGCTCAGTTGTCTTATTTTGGTATCTGAAACCGAGTTAAAACCTAATACTGCTCTTTTATATTGCTTAGTGATTATTTTTGCCATTTTCTTATTACACATGAAAGGGATTTGGTAATGTCAGTGCCTATTTAGTTTTGCTGTTGTTTCATTAATGGCTTGGAGAGAAGCCTTCTGCAGATGCAGCTGGTTGGCTTGGTTGCTACCTGCTCATCAAGGACTGCCACATATGCATCTCTCTCTCCAAAACACTATTTATGCACCAAGTAATGAAAAAAACGGCTTTGCAGGAAAACAGTCGAACATAGAAACTACAGTATTTTCCACACCTAAAAACCTTAAATTTCCTCAAAAACCGACAGTGCGCCTTATAATCCGGTGCACCTTATATATGGACCAATATTGACGGGACAGAGGGAAGAGAGACAGAGGCTGCGGCAGCAGCGTGTTGGTTGGTCTGCGTTACCCAGAAAGCAGTTGAGCACAATATCGCAACACCAACACCGTGAGTGAAACAACTACTGGGGCAGATTACTATATAAAGTACTCTGGGACCATTTCTTTACAAATGTGGGTGTGTAATAATACACTATGGAACAAACTGGCAACCCAAACTGAATCTACTCGGCTTGTAATACAATGCGCCTTATATATGAAAAGGTTTTAAAACAGGCCATTTGTTGAAGGTGCGTCTTGTAATCCAGTGCGCCTTATAGTGCGGAAAATACGGTATGTTGAATTGAGAACCTAGATCTTATAAATTTGTAAGACGAGTTCATGTTTAAAAGTAAGAAGAAAAAAACTCACCTTCTGTCAGAAATAGCTGGTGACTGATATGGTTGTTCAAACATGTTTATGGTTTAAGCTTGTTCTGCTTATCAGAAACGCTATGAAACAGAATTACAAATTGGATTTTAGTTGTCCATGGTCCTGTCCGGGGCTTCATCTCCTCATCTGAAATACCTGTAAGTTTTTGAATCTGATATGTCACATTATGATTATTAAGACCACTGCACAAAGTTGTCACATCCAAATACTTGATTGTGAAAAGTCTCACTATAACACATACTTGACAAGAAAATGCTAACAGCGAAAAGCTACTCGTATCATAAACATTTTACAGGCCAAGCTGTAGGTGTCCAGCTGAATCCCGTCACCGTTTAATTAACAGGAAGATTTATTGTCTGCAGCAGTTTCCTAAAAAAAAAACCCTGCAGGTATCATCGCTTTGCATCTAAATAACTGTTAGGAAACAAATCAAATAATTACTAAAAAAACAGATATATTTACAGCGCGATGCCCAGGTGGAGTGACGATTAAACCAACGAGTTAGGGGCATTTTAAGGCTTGTTGAAAAACATTGATACTCTCACACGAAATTGATTCAATTTTACTCGGCGTCCTGCGCCTGGACACAGAAAAGCGAATAAAATGGTTTCCATGAATAGCGAAACAAAGAGCCTAATATAATAGATTTAGGACATTTTCAAAAGTACAATAACTGTAACTCACATGCATGCACGCTTCCGGATTTAATTGGGATTAAATGAAAGAAAGAAAAAAAATCTATACTAAAAACACCAAAATTGCATTGAGCCTGAAACAAGACGCGGATTTGACAGGACGTGCTACCTCTTTGATCCCCGGCTTTCTTAAAGGGCCAGCGCAGCGATAATGTGGGAGAAACTACAACCTAAAGGTCCCTCTGCTGTTTCTTAGACATTAGTTTTTTATTTTTCTTACATCACTAGTTAAACTGCCAGATCATGATTGCTGACAACTAAGAGTCGAATGGTAGGGGGGAGGGACGGGGGATTACAAATCGTATCAACATCCGGGTCAACTGCAACCACAAAATGGTTTGGAAAATGGCTCTCGCCCCCTGCAGGTAGAGACTTGGTTTTGTTGGAATCGCGTTTCCTCAAATTTTGTCGTTAGATATGCGAAAGCAAACCTTGGGAAAGTCCCACTAGGATTCATGATGCCCTTACAATCACGCCAGGCATGAACGGAGATCTATTTATTGTTTTATTGTTAGTGATGACAAATTCAGAAGACAATCAGGAAAAGCATTACAGCTGTATACTCTTATTTAATGGACACCAAAAAAGTAACTGGCTTGTGGAATCTTTCTTTAGGATCTTTTTATTTCACAATTTCACATTCATTTAGCTCAGTTCTTTTATTGTGAAGAAGGTGTTTTAGAGTGCTTTACATGGCCATTCATAATTCAGATGATCTGTCTTAATATTCACGAGAAAGGCAGCAGGAACCCTGTAATATAGCCCTTGAAAAAGTAATTAGCAGGAGTATTTATGTCAGAATAAATTATGTAAATGTAATGTTATGTCAGAAATAATTGTGTAAACATTTGTGGTGGGCAACTCCAATCACACTTTGGAGCTAAAGTTTATAAAAATGCAACATCCTTGAGGTAAATGGGAGAGATCTTGTCAAGAACAAACAGAAAACTAAAGAATCAGGTTGTATTCCTGATATGCTGGCTTTTTGTGACACTTTGAATATGTTAATTTTTATACAAGTTGCTGAAAAACTGCATAGAGTGTAAAATGATAAAACAAAAAAGAAGTTTATATACATTACTATGAACACAAATAAAAGATATAACAAATTACAAGACCTAAATCGATTACAAGAGCACAGAAAACATGATAAAACACTTATATTGAGAGTGTGAGTAAAAGGTTGAGAGTAGGACTTTATTAATATAATTTGAATAAATTTAACTCAAAAGGGATTCCTACAAAAGAAGGGATAAACCTGATTCCACAAAACTCAGGGTCTGATTTAAAATTGTAAACTGTCAGTGAAACAAAAAAAAAAAAAAACAAAAAAAAAAATCCAGTGTCTCTCAGGGATTGTCTTTGGTCAATGCTCCGATTTTGGGTGGGGGCTTCTCAGGGACAGGGAAGACCACCCTCTTTCGGAGCGAGAAGGACGGCTGAGGCATTTGCTTTTTCAGCCGACTAGCATCGGTCATGCTGCTGACATCTAAGTTCACTTTTGTGAGAATGGAGACGAGGTCAACCCTCCTGGGAAAACATGAGATTCTTCAGTTAGACTTAAAAACCAAAAAGCATTCAAAGAACAGCTGAGGTCAGAGCTGTTACTGCATGTAGTCATCACCACTAATAATAATTCACTTGTACAAGTTAAACATTTATTTTCTAGAAACTTGACAAATGACAGCAGAAATAAGCACTTCATGTCGCTGTGTACATAATAAACTATGATTCTCTCTTTTGAATTAAATTAATGAAATAAATTAACTTTTCAATTGCAATCATATTTTTTTGAAATGCACTTGCAAGCGAGTTCTCTCCACCACCAAATCACTAGCAGCAGATGTCAACATGCATTACTGACCTTGGCACATACTTGACAAGGTTTTTGCACAACGACTGGATATACCAGGTGCCACAGAATTTATCTCTGAAGGAGACATGATCAGGAACCGTGGACATGCCCACCAGCAAGTCCGCTATGACTGGGCTCCTCACATCTACAACTTTCGCATCAGCAGAAATTCGGGTCGTTTCGTCTTCGATGCCGTCTGGTTGGACTGGATACTGTTGTTTGCAGCCTTGACAGGCCTGGATGAAAAGCATCTTGGGTTTTTCAATTAAAGATGGGCAATTATCTCCATTGATTGACTCTATTAGCAATTTGATCTCAACCAGGTTGCCATCTACACCGTACACTTGACCCTCCATGCCATGACTGAGAATACAGCACACCAGGCTGTCGTACTGGCTGTGGTCCTGATGGCCGATGCGGTCGAACAAACTTTTTATTTCAGCCGCATTATAGTCTCGGTGTATGTACGTCTCATAGCCCAACCATTTAAATACTTCTTCCAGAGCTTCTGAAAAGAACACAAATAGATGAAAATGGTTGTTACTCCCAGAAGAAAGTCTGGAAAAACACACACACACACACACACACACACACACACACACACACACACACACACACACACACACACACACACACACACACAGAGGGGATTTCACACTTTATGTATGAAGGTAATCACACATAAACTTACTTCTATCAAACTTGGATCCTTCTCGATTATTTAATTTGTGTGATTTGGAGAAATCAAAGTTGTCCACTATCACACACATCCCTCTTTTCCCAGTCATTGGGTAATCACACAGAACCTACAAGGAGAAATTAACAAAGAAAAAATCTAAATTCAAGGCACTTTACAGTACATCAACCCCAATCTCCTTAATTTTGGGAGATAAGGGATCAACCAACAATAATGAGAAATGAGAAATTTGTCCCCAAGGGTGAACCAAACTGGTGCAGGTCTACAATTCTCTTCCTGACATCTTGACTGATTTATTTTGACTTTTCCATTGTGCCAAACAATAAAGCAGTTTGTTCAAGGTGTTTCCGTAAAATACATCCACAGGGCTGCCTCATCTCAGTTCACCAAATCAGAAATTTCCAAAGTCATGACCTCATCATCTGGCCTTTCCCTCATTTTTTAAAGAAATAGTAAACAGTCTGTATGGTAACTTGTGATTTTTAGCACAGAGTGATGGAAGGGCGTAGAGAAAGGAAGTAAGGAAAGTAACATTTTAGACTGTAGGACAGGAAATAAAATAGTAAACTTTGGAAAATACTTTAACCAAATTTCAGCCTTCTCCAGATTGAGCAGGACCCCGTTTACTTGAGCGTTTATTTTAGAAAGTAAAGGAAGAATAAATGTACAAACCTCATCATTTTCCTGAGACTCTGGGTTGTTCTTTTCTGGATTCACTGTATCCAAAGAAGCCATTTCCCCTTTTGTGAAAAAAATGTGGAAGAGAAGTAAATGTTAGTAAAGACTGTTAGAAACTGTCTTCTAACTTGGCTAATATCTAGGATATAGATGTAGATAAGATAAGAGTTCAGGAAAACTAATTAAAATGCATCAGTTTTTAATAGAGTAGCAAAGGAAAAACTGATTATATAAAAATAAATAAATACCATTTGGGGACTTTGATGGATTCATGGAAGGCTGCTAAAAAATTACATTGAAATAAAATTCAATGAATGAAAGAAAAATTGATATACATTTACTGCCTGGTAACTCAGAAGCTTTCTGGTAACTTACCGAAGGAAGTTGTGGAGCTTAAAGAAAAATAAAGATTTATGATCAAGATAGGAAGGTTAAAAAAAGGTAAAATTGCCATGTGAAATAAGTTAGCAAGAGCCTTGCTGCCATTTATGTTAGAAAAAACAGAATTATCTACATTTTTGTTGACTAAAGTGTCACAAAATGATTAAGTAATAGCAACAATTTAGAAAATGAACCAGATCGTAAGATGACTTACTCTTATCTCCCCGGAAGTCAGTCCTGTCGAAAAGTTTCGGGGTCTAATAAATGGGAAAATATTTGTTGTAAAGATGGCTGGAGTGTAGCAAAAAACAGATGTCTAATCTTTAACAGGTGGTTTACCCGGCTTGATTGTGACTCAGGATGCCAAATTTCTGAAAGAAAAAAAAAATCTTGTTTTGGTAACTGAAGCAAGCTTTTGATGGTGTAAGAATATTTACAGATGTGTTTTTCATTTAATAAGGTCCAACTCCTCTTCCCCCTCCTCTATAAAAGTGCAATCTAGCAAAATATCTTTTCTTTTAGCTTGATGAATGTGTATAATGCAACATTCGTCACGACAGAGGGTTTAAGAACTGTTTCTGCAGTGCTTAAACTGTGTATCTATAGCAAACGCCCTACACTATTTAAGTAATGGAATATTTAAAGTATTAATGTATGGGGTTTGAAATAGACATATCATGTTCCTTGTTTGGCTGACATCTATGACTTTAAATGGCTTACCTTTCCTATAGAGACGGATCTCTTCATTCAGCACAGGACACACCGACTTAAATATGGTCTCCAGATATTCGAGACTAGATTCATTTATGAGGTCCATGTGCTCCAACTCCAGGAAGACTCCCAGCGTAGACTGCAGAGTAAAGGATGCTTATAGTTAAACTTGCAGTGACGTGCAAATGTTTCAAACAATCTCTGGCTTCTCGAACACCCATGTAGACATTTCTTCCAACAAGCCTTCAAAGGTTCAAGGTTAAAAAGGAGAAGATGAGAGTAAAAGAAAAAAGCCTCCGCTGTGGATGAACCTCATCTGGGAGTGAAAAACATCCAATACTTGACACAGCAAGAACAAAGAAAGAATCACTCTACTTTTTGCTCAAGTCTTCGTCGTGGGACGTCATGTAGCAGGAACTTCATCTCTCCGAGTTCCTCCTCAGTAATTTGTTCTGACAGGCGATACAGTAGCTTCCTGAAACAAGAGTGATTGTGCGCGATTGTAGAAAAGGTTCAACATTTTTCAATAACACACATTACTGGTTAAAATCTTCAGACTAAGAAAGAACTTATTCTTGGCTTTAACGTTTGGTGGAAATAGCTAATAATTTGAGAACTATTTGAACAAAAGCTATTTGGCATTTGATGTTTTTAATGTGTAAGCAATATATGTTGATAACTGTCTCATGCAATGTATGTTGATCTTTGATCTTTGTAACATTCTTACTTTAAAGAAAGGAGGATGTCATGATTGAATGAATGTTTATGTCCACCAGGTGGCGAGCATGAGTGCATGAGAATGTATAAATGTAGAGAACAGAACAATAGAAGAAGAGAGTCTAATGAGATACACCTGTGAGCATGTTGGTGAGCAGACCTTGAAGAAAGATGCTTTAATAAAAGTATCTGAGCATTACACAACGTCTGGTCTTTATCAAGCACGAATATAACATGGTATATTCTTTGGCATTTAATTGATGTATTGTTTTGTGCTGTTTGTTATGTGTGTTGCTGTTCTTGTGCAGCACTTTGGTGCAGTTATGCTGCTGTAAAGTGCTATATAAATAAATTTGACATTGACATATTTAAAAACACCAACTTTTGCAGTTTTTTGGTAGATATTTTCAGGCAATTGGTTGCAACTATGTGTTTTTTCTTATTTCGCAAAAATCCTTATTCTGTAATTTAAAAACATAATTTTGCATAGTAGGTTTTACAAAAATAAGCCATTTTATTTCCAAGAGAAATGTGGATTTTTTTGTTTATGTCATTTTTTGTCCAGGGTGCAAAAAATATTTTTCAATTCATAACTCAAAAAGTTTCCAAAACTTTAATTCTAATGGGTTGGGTTGTTTTTAAGTACATAGAAGCAAGAAGAAAACTGTCCTACAATCGGGAGAAAACACATTCTTATAGGGCTTCATCGATTTATTCGTACCAATTTCCTTAGTTCTGGGAGATCAGTGATCGACTGAAAACTTACACATGAAGCCAATCTTATCCGCCAATCTTCTCTGCCTCAGAAAAGGACTAAAAAATAAAAAAACTAAACCACTGTAATCTTTATAGGAGAGGTTTGACTGATAGACGGGTCCACCAGGTCCTGTCTGCACATTTGCAGTTTACAATTGTTGCCACACTGTTACCAACTCAGTGACTTTCTTGCTTATACTTCGCAACATTTCAGACAAAAAAAACTGGTATCAGCCAAAATCGGACTCGGCAGGTCAGACTTTTCAAAGGTTGGTGATCGGCCAGAAGACTCCAATTGGTGACCCTGACATTTTTTATTTCTGCTCAACTCTTAAATCCACTCAAACCAATAACAAAATCTTGTTTTACCGTTACTGAAAAAAAAAAAAAACAATGAAGAAAGCCCACCTGTAGGGTGAGATGAGGGTGCTGGGTGAGGGCAACTGGGAAGAAAGCTTAAGGTTCTGCAAAATAACAGGGCGCTGGATGGTGAGGAGAAGCTCCACCAGGAGCTGTGGGTTTTCGGCCGACAGACGGTCTTCTTTCATGAGTAAGGAGAAGAGGTTGCTGGCACAATCCAGAGAGGCTGGTTTTCTGCTCAAGATGTCAGTGCACAGAAAAGACAGTGCTTCCACCTCATCAGTGGACAAGGATTTACCCACTTCAAGCAGAGCCTTTTGGAAATCCATTTCCTGTCATTTAAAAAAACAAATACGTAAAAAATGTTTTTAGATGTCAGGTTTTTACAGAGTAAAGTCATTACAGACACTTGAGGATTTTGTGTGCCTTTCAGGGGTAAACCTGCTGGTGTGCTTTGGATCAGTTTCCTACTCCATGAAACAAATACGCCTTAACTTACAATCAAACATGTTTGAACATTTTCATGTGTGAAAGTTCAGTGGGTTTGCAACTCATTTTACGAATCTAAACTCACAAACCCTACACAAAGATGATTGTTGTAATTCTGACGAAAACACAAAATTCAGTGTCTCAGAAAAGTTATAGCATATTGAAAGAAAGTCAAGTGGAAAGAGCAGTCACAACTTCAGCCTGACTGTCAAGAAAAAAAAAATTAGGGATTTTTCCAAGGCTCAAATAAGCCTCCATGCTCAGATGTATCCTACACATGTTGTATAAATGTCCTGAACCAGACAACATCAGAAGCGTCTTACCTTGGCGAAGAAGAAACAGAACTGGATTACTGTTTTCTTTAAGCAAAATTACAGGAAGACTTGAAATATTTCACTCTAGGTGGCAAATCTATACAATATGTAGGTTTCTCTTTCTGAAATGAGCTACAAAAAATATGAACTTTCAAAATATAAAAACATTTTTGTAGCCCTTCAGTGTCCAGGTAGGTATGAATCTTGATGCAGAGCAAAGACTCAGGAGAGTCTCACTGAAGTCATTTCATTTTATTATCTGCTATATTTAGTCTAAAACGGTTGATTTTGGTTAAGTGCAAATCTTTTTTTTTTGCCACAATAAAAACAGATTGACATAGATATATCTATCAATAAAGAACAGGGCATCTTATGGGGTATATCATTTCTTTCTGAAAGCTTTTGAACATGTCGGCACATGTTTAGGAGAGCAGAGAAAAACACTTCCTTATAACTTGCTCTAAAATTGTCCCTATGCAAATCTGATTTACGTATTTAAGAGGAGGGCTTTTTTATGAGTTTTAAAGCTTTGGATATTTGTCAACCTGAAATAAAACTAAAAGTTGGGCAGTGTGTTAACTGTCCGGAGCACGTAATACGTTTAGTGACTTACTCCGAGTTTATCGACATAAATAACAGAATTACTGCAGATGAAGCTACAGCATTTCCTCACTGTGAACAGCTCTTCGTTTTAGGCCTGTAAGGCCGAATTCATGAAGCGGCTGACCGGAGGAGAAACGGGAGTGATTACCTCAACTGATTTTTCAGCGAGTATCATTCAACATTTCTATCCTATGTTAAGTTAAGCCTACATATTCACTCCCATCAAGACGAATGTCTTGTTTCGCTTTCAGATAGTATTTATTTGCGGTGATGGATTTCCCCTCTGCTCCCTCTCCACTCATGTTTTGTCATTTAAAACCAATACTTAAATAGAAATTTAAAGAAACAGTTTGAAGAGCTGATAAAACTACAAGAAACCACAAAATGTTAAGTACTGCAGAAGCACTGTCAAGTCCCATAATGCTTCAATAAAAAAATGAAAAAAACTTTTCTAAAAAGAAAAACAGCCTTGTTAACTTTAAGGACATTGTGACAAAGTGGTTCATATGTTCACCACTTGTCCCTTATTACTTCTCATTCACTTACTTTCTATATTTGGTTATAATTATTAATTTAAACATTGCCATTTTGCTTCATTTACTATCCCGGGTTTGTTTGTGTTAGCAT
>CAEGAF010172206.1:0-10593 GCA_903067075.1 Micropoecilia bifurca
ACACAGGATCCTCTCAGGACTTGTACAGTCTGTGGTAGAGAGATTTCAAACTGGCCACAGCTTCTGCCTGAAGAATAAAGAGTTTTAGAAAAAAGCAGTGAAATATTTATATTTTTTGAAGGCCTTCTAAAATGATGACATGTTCCATGATTTCAGCTTTTAATAAAATATGAAATGATGAAGTAAGTTCTTGATAAGCTTCCAACAGATATGAGTCTTGGAGAAAGTTCTTCAGATTTGGCAGTTTTTGTTTGTAATTTTTTTCATTAAGGAAATTATTCTATGCATGTGATGTCTGTAAATACAGACCATGTATCTAAAGTTGAGAAGCAATGCATTAATAATGAAGTTTGTTAAGAGAATTGAATGTGTGGCCAGAGAATTGTTGAACACTGATGGATTTAACATTCAGAGCAAAACTGTACTTGAAAGAGTAAAACATGACATAAAAATCATTATCTCAGTCTTATTTTTGTAGAAGTGTAAATAGTTCAATCTTTTAAATACTTAAGACAGTTCTTTAAATCCATCATGCAATAGTCACGCTTCTGTTTTATGGAAAACAAATCTGAGTGTCATATGTGTAATGATGAAAAGCAGTCTAACACTGTATAAAAATGGAGCTGAGAAGTAGAAAATACATAGTGCATAAAATAGTTTCAGGAATTAAACCTTGCCTTAGCTCACATAACAAAGGAGAGGGAACGTAAAAGGTTATCTCAGGTAGGTGTGACATGAACCACACTAGTACATTACCTCTTAATGTTTAATGAAATTTGTGCAGCAGTGAGCAAATTGACGAAACATTGCTGCTGCACAGCAGATACGCTTTCACACAGCTGCTGGAATAATTAGTGTGTAATAACACATTTGATCAGAAAGTACTACACCAAAGACCATCATGTTTGAAACAGATAAATTATAAGTTGGGAGAATGTTCAGCATATGAGCAAAATATCCAAACACCACGATGAGAAATTAAGACTCAATTTAACTTTAAAGGTCCTTAAAAGTTAAAGCATTATTCATTACATGAATGCATGATTTGTCAAAAGGGCATGCATTCATGTTAAAACCTTCAAAAATAAGGATAAGGATAATCGAGGTAGTTGAATCATTCGAGGAATTGTTTCAGTCCTATTAGGGAATTGATCATATTTTAGCGTGTTTTCTACCAAAAATATAAGGCCACAATATTAATCAATCCATAATTCTGACATTTTAGAAACAGAAGAATTATCTTACACAAAATATTTGCTGTTGTGGAAAATGAGGCATCAGCGCCTCCATCTTGTTTCTTGTACACAGATGTGCAAGAAATTTTCTCTCCATCATGGAGGTAGGAAGCATTGAAGTTAAGGACAGAGGTCTTAACAAGTGTTTTGTCCTGGTTTTCTTGCAGTGTCTCCTGACTGTAACCCAGTGTGGGGGTCCATGTCAGATTTGGAGGATGAGCCGGACAGGGAACCGGAGCAGAGCAGGTCAGATTCACCGAGTCTCCATCATTCACCTCCAGTGTGGATGGAGTCAGAGTTGGTGAGGGAAGATCATCTGAGAAGAAGGTTCAGTAGTATAATTTATCAAATTGTATTATTGACAACATGCAATAAATTAAAAAACATCCCCTGCATAGATAAATGTTCTTCTAGCTAGCTATTTCAATAATGACACATACCTGTGACTGTGAGAGTCACAGCAGCCGTGGTAAACGTTCCTCTTAGAGAACTGCTGCAATCCAGCCTGAAGTAGTAAGTATTACTATGATCAGGTCGCATGTTGCTAAAAGTGGTGGTACAGTTTTTCTTTGTTAGGTCTCCTGTCACTGCATTTGTATCTGTCAATTGTGGATTCCTTCTATCTTTGTCAACCCATTTTGCTTCACATTGTTCATTTAGGTTTTCTTCATATTTGCTCGGTATGTCAAAGGAGCAGGGGACAGTCGCACAGGATCCTCTCAAGACCCGTACAGTTTGCACCAAGGACACCGGAAACGTACTGCACAGGACACCTGAAAAACGACATATCATTTAAAGAAGCAAAGGACCATTGAATTGTATGTTAGGTGTAATATTTTAAGGTAAAGAATTGAAGCTTTGATGCCATACATATTTGGAAAACACCCTATACAAAGCAACATTAATATGCAGTCTAGTCACTAGCAAATATCAATATGTGTCAAAAACATCTACTTATAAAAACACTAATTTCACCCACAATTGAGGAACTAATAACTAGATACTAACTTAACTATTCTTGCATTCCTGTTGCCGAGCAAGTGTCATTATGTGCCAATATGATTAATTGAAGCACAGAATAAGCCAACCGTCTACACATCCATCCCAGTTACAATACAAGGAGTTAAAATCAATATTGAGTGATCTGATCCCAGTTACCTGCATAAGATACAAATAACTACATAGGTCTGTCACATAATACACTATCAGCTGATCAGTCAACAAATCCACTGATGCTCTGACCAATACCATTGGTCAATAACTTCTATAATGCAGATATTGACATTTGCGATGCTTTAATTCCATCCAAGTATACCAGTCTGGATATAAAAGGATGTGGCCCCCTGTGCCCTCTCCACAAAAGAAAAAATATTTTGCTAATTCAAATTAAAGTACATTATAGGTAAAACCCACAAATAATTGAGAACCAACTCACCATGCAGTGATGAGCCAATGAGAAGAAAGATCACAAGTCCCACCATATTTGAATAATGAGTGTTTAGAGCCTACAAATCACATGTAAAACAATTACTATGACTGCTTTATAAAAATACTTCAAATGTTAAAGAACATAAAATCAACAATTTTAAAATATTTAGTCTTAAATTACTTGCATGAATAATAAGATGTTCCATCTGTATTCTGACAATATAATCTGCTAGGCTATTGAGTTTTGTGATGAAGAAGTGGAAAAGACAATTCCTAAATAAATAGATTAAAACATTTTTTAAAGATTCACATAGCATTTAAGTGATTATAAAAGGAACAACAAATTCCAGTGATCCTTTGCTGATTATATACTATTTAAATGCAAAATGAAACAAATTCAAAAACAGGAACTTTGCAATTAATGCCTTTGAAGCAAATCTACAAATATTGAACTATCTCTATTATCTTAATGTATATAGTTCACATTTAAGTGAAAAATCAGTGGACTGGCAAGTACAAAAATTTAGAAAGGAAAATATCTCACCTCTTATCAAAGACATCCACAACTTTTTTCCTCAGTAGTTATTTCTGTGATGTTCCATAAATCAGTGAGTCACAGAAGCCATATTATCGTTGTTTAAAGTTTTAAGGCTCACATCTACAGTAGTGCAGACGGAATGTGGAACTAAAAACTGAAAAGGAGAAATGAACCAAAAAGCTGACAGATACAAAATAAAATATGACCCTAGAAATGGTATGTACGAGGCTTCTTGAATTTAGTAAGAAAAAAAGAGTCCCAGCAGAAAAAAATAAAAATAAAAGGCATGTGACCGGAGGCTAAGGCTGGCTTTGAGGATGAGAGGTTATTCAGGCAATGGTGTACGGTGGAGTTTTCCAAGAACTTGTACCTCAGGATGGTTTTTGCAGAAACTGAGAAACTGATTGTGAGATAAAGATAGTAATGAACAGAAGATGTTGGATAAGGTACAGGCAGATGGCAGCTGTAGATGATGGAATAGTTGTGGAGAACAACAAACATCAGGAGATCACTGATTGGTTTCTGGTGGACAGATCCAGAGATGAAACTCAGCATTGATTTCTGCTTGAAAAGTCAATATAGAACAGGGAGTAAAACAAACCTAGGCGAGCCAGAAAAATCCTTCTCAAAAAGATAATCGAGGAGCTCAAATTCAGGGTTATTCTACCATAAAAATTGACTATCAAGCAAAGTCAGGTCAACTGCTCCCCGAAATCAGGTGACATAACTTCAGCAGGAAAACACCAAAACACCAGGAACCTGACATTAGCAAACTTCAAGTCTCCCCATAATTCCCAGCCTGAATGGGGGAATTCTTAGGTTTTTAGCATCAGAATATCTTAATGTTGTGTTCATATGTTTTCAGACAGAATCTAGTTCCATCTTCAGTAGTGCTTTTTTACTTAGATTTGAAATTAATGTCTTGATGTAGTTGTACAGGTGGCAACACTGCTGCAACAGGAAGTACTTTTGAAGTGCATTCAGTTGTGTTTTTCATGAAACAGGAACAAGACAGCAGCAGAAAGTAAGAAAGACAAACTGAGAGCAAGTAAATAGTTGACCAAGTGAAAATTAAATTTAGACAGGACTTCCACATTTATTTAGCATTTCTCCATATTTTGAATTGTAGCATAGCACCAAGAATGAAGGTTGAACAAAAAAGCTTTTCATTGTATGCTGTGTTAAATATCAAGAGTAGATTTTAACCCTTATCAATAAAACTATAAAATATTCACAAAATTTGTTTCACAAGCCATCATTGTAAATATTGAGTAGTTATAATAATTTAAACCCCACAAATCATTCATCTGTCCTCATGTCCTGTAATGAATATGTGATTTTGCAAAATTAACATTTTCTTTAACAATTTATTGTCTATTTATTTAAATTGAGGAATACTATAAAGAAGACAATACAGGTTTTAAGGTTTACTTACAGATGTCAAAACAATGAAACATAAAAACATGAGTGTGGAAAGGAGTTCACTTCTCAAGATCAGGATGTCTGGAGGATAAGTGGTAATTATGTGTCTTTGAAGGTGTCTGATGATAAACAAATTGTTTACAGAGATGGTGGCTACTAAATGGTTAATGGCTTGTACTTGAAGTCCAGAGGACTCCAAAGAACTTCACACTTCATTCAGGCATTCATTCATTCACGTACACATTCACACGCTTTTGGTGGCAAGCTACTACATTGCAGGCACGTCTGAGAGAAGCAAGGCACCATGGTGTGGATCGTATGAGGAGGTTTGTGGTCCAGATGAGTACAGAGGTAATCAGTGAGTTTGATAAGACTTAGATGGTAGGGAGTTTGTGCTGAGGACAGGGACAGCAATTACCAAAGTTCTGGTGGAGCTGAGAGTCTGTTGAACTTACATCTCATTATGGTGAAACGATGCTTCAAGACAGTTGCTCAGAAAATGGCCTATTGTTCCAAAGCGCTCTATAAATTCTGAAATAGGGACATCTAGTGATTGTTCTATTGCATTGCAGTTGATGTGAATAAAATTGATAACTTTTTTCAAATCATGTCTCTTTCGTGAATACCATGTTCATTAAAGCTCATGTTCTCCAAAGCAACCTGTGTTTTAATAGTTTATATAAAGTTGGAAGGAGGATGTTACAATAAGCATGACCTTTTTTAACAATAGTGACATCTTATCCTTTTGGACTGTAAATAATTATTATTCCATGAATTATCATTTTCATTTTATTACTATCTGAGAACTTATAACTTTATGTGATGATGTCATTATAGTGATTCACATAAGAAGAGGCTTTGAGTAACATTCAAAGATTTGTATTCAAGAAAAGCATAATTTCCACTGTTTTGTTTTGATTATCTGCTCCTCTTCTGGCTCACTAACCCTCCAGCTTTAGAGAAGACTCGCTGGCAGGGCACAGATGAAACTCAAACTCTCATAAAAGCTTTTTAATGCACTCAAAATCACACACAACCACTCAATCCAACTGTCTAAAGTGCCTAAACACAGATTCTCATGGACTTAAATCCATACACACAAGTAAAGTTCAGACTCTAACTCGCAATTTCTAACTCATGCAAATACATGTCCGCCTTTCCAAAAATCCACAGTTTAGGAGCAAATTCAGTTTCATCCATTAAGGATTTCTGCGAATCAGCACATGACGAGCTGCGTGTCACAAGCAGTCTGAGACACCAGAAAAAATGAGGCCTTTTTTAGGAGCGGTCACATAATCTTTGGCGTGTTGACGCAGCAATCCAAACACTGCATAACGATGGCTCCAATCTGTGTTGAGCAGGAGGTGTCGAGCAGAACATCACTAATCATATGAACTACTTCTCCTAAGAACGGTTGTAAATGCCACGGTTGTAAATATCCCCAGTTGCTACGCAGTAGCGTCGTAATGATGATATGCTGAAGATGTAGTGGTGAAAAGAGTAGAAGCTTCTTAAAGAGACAGAGCCCAAATTGAAGGCATCAGCTTGCAAAGTCAAATTTATTTTAAGTTGTATTTTTTATATATTTACAGAATTTTTACAACAACTGAAAGTAACAGTTGCTTGACTGTCAGACTATTATGCGTTTTCTAGGCACATTGTCATTTTATAGCACACTATAAAATGACAATGTGCCTAGAAAACACATAATAAACTGTTTTAGTTTGGAAATCCATTACACAAATCAGATATGTAAAACAGTAATGCAATGTTATTTACTTTCAGCTGTGTACCTTAAAAAGCCAAAGATTACACACATACAAAATTGTAGAGAGGATAAAAAAAAGTCTTTATAATATATGGCAAAATAATTAAAATCATGAGGCAGCTATTTGATCAAATTTCTATAAGTATAAATTCATTTAGAATATAGCATATTTTGTCACAGCCAATTAAAGCAAACCCAGTAAAATAAAATAAAAAAATACTTAAATTAGCATGGAGCATCTTGAACATCTTTAGATATGTCCAGTTAATACTACAAGTAAAACAGACAGACAGCGCTAAAGTCAAAGAAATTATTTTAAAAACTTGTCCTATTACAAACTTTTAAGTTGTTGTTGGTATGTGGGTGTGTTTACAAGTGCTCTTCCTAATTTTGACTTTGTTTGATTAAAGGCAGCAAAACATCAGAGCTGAATTTTTTCCCACAGCAATTAAAAAGCAGGTTATTACCATCTAGCTCATTGTGTCTGTCTCAGCGCCTTGTGTTGACATAAATGGGATCTTCTGTGTGTGGTATCTAAAGTTAAAGAAGAAATATGAACAAAACAAATAATTTTAAAAAACTTCTAATTTTATAAAAAGCATGATCATTTGCTAAAATACCTTTTTCTTGTTCTTTGCAACACTCTCCTTTAGATTGTTTTGCTGAGTCTTCAGATGCCTGGAATAAGACATTGAAAAATGTCGTCAATTTTAATGTTTTGCTGAATACCTATTTATAATCATAAAAGAGACATAAAACAGAAAGGAGAAACTGAACAGGCTTCTTCTGAACTGCCCACTTACCTGATAGCAAATAGCAAGACACAGACTAGAGTTAGTAAGACGACAGTAGTAGCAATGAACACAAACATCAGCTTTTTATCTGAAATACAAATTTGAAAAATAAAGATCAAGATATAACTCTGACAGCACTTATTAAATACACTTTATACAGAGAAATATATTTCCACACCTTTGTCAAAGAAGTAATAAGGAATGATGAAATTGCAAAACACTGAAAAAATGTTTACAGGTAGTTCTTACACTAATGATCATGGATATGTATAGACAGAAGCAATGTTGGTTATAAGCTGTAAAAGTAAATCATATCATGAGATTATACACCAGCTACCTGATACAAATTTTAAATATGGGGCTAAGTTTAGCTTCATTCATCCAGTATTGCAATCTAAATCTTCCACCAGTCTTCAAATTCAGTATATTGATGCTTAATAAATTATATGTTTTATCACATTTAATTTGAATCTTTTCTCACGGTAGTGCTGCAAAAGACTACTCAGAGGTATTCTATATATGCATTTATTTAAAGAAACACACTGTACAGGCATAATAGGCACCCTGTGATTACCTGCTATGTTTTCAATTGTGCAGCAGTCAGCACAAAATTGCTTCCTGGCTGATCCCACAGAATTGAAGCTAAAGCAGAGCAATGATGACAGATTTCTGTCCTGTGGTCCATTGACAGTGATGACACTCTTCAGATGTGTACTATTCAGAGTGTCAGTGGAGATAGAAGTCTTGTTAGATTGGATAACTTGCTGTCCATCCATAACCCACTGCAACATGAGACTGCTTCCAACAGTTTCACAGGAACATCTGACTTGATTTGCAGTTCTGGTGCAAATAGATGAGTCCAGGATCACTGGAGGAACTGTAAACCAGGAGACAAAACTGTAACTTGAAAATATGGTAAATAAAAACGGCAAACCTCCTACAAAAAGGGTCATAGGATGAATAAAAACAGGTATGAAAATAATAACGCAGAATATTTTATTAATACTGGGGGATCTCAATAAATTATAGTACCATTTAAAAAATCTTTTATTTCATTAATTTAATTTGGAAGGTGAAACTCATGTTAAATTTATCAAACACACCATAATAAATATTACAAAAAAAAAAATCTTACAGTTCTAAAAAAACTCAAACTGGACAAATAAATGTGATAGAAAAATGTGCACAGATGACAGGATCACTGAAACCTTGAGGAGAATGTGAAACAAAATCTTTTTTATGGTGCTGAGTGCTGAAAGTGCCTTGAGTAAATGCTTCAAGAGCCACAAACATAGAGGTATGGCAGATTTGGTCTATTACTGTAGAAATGCTTGTTTTGACCTCTGAACCAGTGACAACATCAGCATCATCTGACATGGACTAAACTTTGACATTTTATTTGATATTTTATATAAAAGAAATAAAAAATAAAAATACAAAAAAATGATTCCAGTGCTGATGTCCAGCACTTGTTTCAGTTGTAGCTGGTGTGAAATGATACAAAAAGCTATAATCTATGTAAAGCCGCTGCTCCTCCACGTCGAGAGGAGCCAGTTGAGGCTCGGGCATCTGGTCAGGATGCCTCCTGGACGCCTCCCTGGTGAGGTGTTCCGGGCTCGTCCCACCGGGAGGAGGGGAGACCCAGGACACGCTGGAGGGACTATGTCTCTCGGCTGGCCCCTTGGGGTTCCCCCGGAGGAGCTGGAATAAGTGGCTGGGGAGAGGGGGGGGAAGTCTGGGCCTCCCTTCTGAAGCTGCTGCCCCTGCGACCCAACCCCGGATAAGCGGCAGAAAATGGGTGGATGGATGGATAGAAATTATTAAACATACCAAGAGATGTAAGGATGTTGAAATATCTTTCACTTGGTGATGGAATTGCTAAAAAAATGACCTTTTTAGTCATATTTTAATTTATGGAATGAGTCTGCATATTTGTTCGGTGCTTGCCTACAGTTGAGAACAGTTACAAGAGGTTGACCTGTGCTGTGAAAAAGTCTTACCAACTTTGCCACCATATCTGCTATAAAGTCTGTAACAGGCTCAAACAGGAACAAGATTTTGACTTTCTGTAAAAGCTGGCCATAAAGTGTGAACATGTTGCCAGAAATATTATTGACAGTAACATCTTTGCTTTGGCAATGAGCTCAGCTAAAACAATCTCACATTCATTTCAGAACACTTCTTTTTCGTAGTACTAATTGACATGATGCAAAAATTCTGGTTTATTTCTTCACTACAGGAATCATTTTAGAGTTGCAATAATGCAGACAGAGGGCTGGCTACTGCAGCTTTCACAGAAGTTGGGTCAAAACTTGCGTGTCCTTCTACAAGCATGCATCTCATAATATTTTGCTGCAATTTTCTTCTATTACTCCTTCCAACCTGTCCTTAAAATGGATTGATTGACTTCCTATTTGCCTATTTGGAGGCTACATATGGCACCTTTAACAAGTGAAGACAACATAATAAAGACTAAAAAAGTGAAAATATGAATAAATATTTTTATGTTCATATTACCACACTAATATAGTTTATTTTATTGTCAGGTTCAAACAACCTACAATATTCAAACATCACGCAAAAAGAAGAAAGACAAGAGCGTTTTAGATTTACTTCCAAGAAGAACAAACAGAGACGCACTTCAATCTCCTACCGTTCTGAAACACGTTCTGCCCTTCCCTCTCTTTTTATTTTGTATTGCGGTCCCCAGTTCCATAGCTTATTTGGTTACCTTGAGTTAATTACATAGCGTTACTGGACTCTGCATTCATACAGAGTGTGAATGCAGAGTCCAGTTTCTGTTTGTTTCCTCCTGTAGCTGCAATGCAGGGACTGATTTGCTCACAGAACAATGGTGATATACAGCACAATTAAATCAACTTTACACATCAAAACCAGTAAACATAAGATAAAATACTAAATATTTCTAACATTTACCTATTTACTTTGTTGAAGAAACAGAGGGATTCTTATAGTAAACATATTTATAACACCAAAACAAAGGAAGTAATTTCAGAATATTGTTTCATAGCTTTAAAAATCAATTTAATATAGAATAAATTTTCTATGTTTGATATCTGTAATAATAGTAGTTCATGATCAATGTGTAACCGGGTGGTTTTACCTAAAACACCGTTTACATAAATGGCTGTAAATTCCCACCTGTTTTGGGTCATTGAACACATCTAGGCCCCACCTTCACTTCTGTTCACAGCCTTGACGGGCTCATTAGGGTATATAGGCACCGGGTGCGCACGCCAATCTGAATGTGTTTGTCGGGTTCGTTGTCAGTTGGCTCTCGATCACAGGAGCGCTGGTGCCGCTCATCGGGTTGCTGTCGGAGGGTTCGGATCGTGGACGTGTGATACTGATTGCTGCTGTTGCCTATTGTGCTCTCACCAGGGTGTT
>CAEGAF010172211.1:0-18329 GCA_903067075.1 Micropoecilia bifurca
AAGCCTGATGACCTGGTGAAGCAAGCAGTGAGGGAACAAGGTGACAGTTGGATGTTACGATACTTGAGGATGAATATCAATTTTTTCTAGGAAAGAAAATATCGATATATATTATGATATCAATATTATTATACAGCCCCACTGAAAAGTTACTTGAAAGTATGTTTTGTCTCATTTCAGGTGTACTAAGATATTTACACTAGAAACTAAACCATAAATACTTCGTAAGTTTTTTTGTTTGCAGTATAAAATAGGAGTGAAAGTTGAGTGCTGGTGCATAATTTCTCACATCTGTTGCATTATTGAATTATTATTCCTGTTACCTTGAGTTGAAATTAGCATTTTAACAGTGTAAGTTGCTCACATACAGTATGCAAAATGGATGATGTATCTGAGGAAAGCTTTGTATCTGTCATTTTTCCTTTTTTAATCAGAGTAACTTGATGAACTGACCTTTCTCCAGCCCACACACAGAGCTGCACTGTTATCAGCTCTTTAACATACAGTGGGATGAATGTAGTAAATGAGCTATTGTGCGTTTTCTCCAGTCTGGTATTGAGCTGTGTGAGCTTTTGAAGTGAACACATTGTGATCCCCAGCTATTCACACTTTCCCCATCTGTGTATGCATAAATGTATGCATGCATGCTGTGGGATTGTGACACAGCTGAGCGCAGCAGCTGGTGTTAATATCCTGCGGTGCGTTTGGCTGCTGGCGCGCCGACCGGCCAATGGTGGCACGGCAACATCAGTCTGGATTAAAGGATCAGGGCTGGTGTCAGACAAACATTGGATTAGTGCTGTAATCTCACCGTCGTTGGCCCAGACCTGAAACTGACACCAAGACGTGTCGTCGTCTCGCTTTCACACCTGCTGGTGTTAAGGTGGCGACGATCTGGGCGGCGTTCGCACCTCCCAAACCAGGTCTAATGAGACCAGGTCTGATGAAACTGGTTTGGGAGCTTGTGGCCAATATTTTGCGCATGAATGCCAATCATGGAGCCTCAGGGGTGAAACCAGCAGGAGGAATCTCTGCTGGGTGTAATAAGATGTGTTCATACATTTTGGGTGGCAGGTTTATGGTTCAGGAGAGGAGGAGGGGAGGAGACCATGTGACTGCTAAACACAGTCCTGGGATCTATCTGCTCTCATAAATTACACTTAAATTAGATTTATGCATTTTTGGCTTTTTTTGATTTTGCTTCCTTGAAACAGTTAGGATATGTCTGCACAGTAAAAATGCCAGTGTTGAATTAACACCCAAAAGTGTCTATATGGGTCCAAGTCAGCTGATGTTAAAGTAACACTTTTGAAAGTGTTAAAAGATTGACACCCATTTTTTTGTTAAATTAACGTTGGTCTATATACTGAACTGGGTTTAAGAAAAGTTAAACTTTCCATTTCTGTGTATTGTTTTGGATATTTTCCACTGGATTTGATTGATATTGACACCTTGTGGGTCAATTATTTGCTTTTTTTAACACCACATTATGTTTTGTGATCAACACTACACTGGTGTTACTTTTAATATATTTTAACACCAGCACCGTTGTAAATATTAATTTGACACTCTGTAGTGTTGAATTTAACACCAACTGACTTGGACACATATAGACACTTTGGGGTGTTACTTCAACACTGGCATTTTTAATGTCTGTGGTCCATAGGAAACGTGTACATGGCATTTTTTGTTTGACAAAATCATTTGTGAATCATGAGATTTCAGATGTTTTGGGACGTCTTGTCACTTTAAATCTAAATAAGATGAACTCAACGTTTACACACACGAAAATGACTGCAAACAGATGTGCAATTATGCAACACTGCATGAAAAGCAGAAGTGGAGCCTCCTTCACGACCTTCAAGAATGCAGTAAGTGGTTTCTACGACAATGTCTTGGGACCATTGCAAATAGGAAGGAGTCAATTTCCACCAAAAAACGCAAATTTATCTCAGAAATTTTCTGAAAAATACAAGAAAATCTCTGAGCTCCAAAAGTAGAAAATTTGTGGGAAAAAATTTGAGATTTTGAGATTTATCTCAAATTTCTTGAAACAGCTTAGATATTTTTTAGTTCCAAAAGTCAAAATTTTGCAAGAATAAAAGCTCCAAAATTTTTAGATTAATTTCACATATTTTGTAGAAAAATACAAAAACATTTTCTGAGCTTGTGAAATTGAAAATTGTTGACTTTTGAAACTCCAAAAAACTTATTTCTAATAAACTTTAGACTTTTCAAACTAAAAAAATTTCCAAGAACATTTATATTTTACTCTTTCCTTTAATCTCATTGTACATGAATACTGTCAAATTCATTCATTATTTTTTTTTTGGCCGACATTTACTTTATTTTGTTTTCTCTTGTGACAGTGACCCTAATGTACTGTTGTACTTTTCAAACCTCCGCAAACATTTTAATCAAATTTCTATCTGAATATGAATAAGAAGCATCACGATTCCTTGGGTTGTTCTTGAGGTTAATTTGGTTGAGATTTCTCTTGTCTGCAGGAATAAAAACTTGGTCATGTCTCTAATTTAACGTTTGAGTTGTTCATATTTCAGATGAAAAGAAACCTAAATGCTGTTTGTTTTATTTTGGACATGTTTAAATTCTCATTGGCTCCTACAGGGCTGATAATTCTGACAGAAATTGAAATTTGATGCTAATAATTCAATAAACTGTGCTGGTTTTTTTGAGTCGCATGTAGTGCTTTGGGGTTTCTGTTCCGCCGTGACATTTTCTTCACTTTGCTCCTTTTATTTCTCTGCGTTTAGCTCTGCAGCAGCAGGAGAGGAGCTTCGGGGGCTGAACATGAAGAAATTTAACTTCAAACGCCTCTTTTCCTCCTGATTCAGCTTTTCTTTCACTGCAGAACAAACATGTTGGTGAGAAATGTGACAACCCCCTGCCAGAGAAAAGAAGACACTATGTCCAATTAATTTTATGCTTTTCAAAAATCATTGTAGAGTGTTTAAGCTGTTAAATTAACACAGAATTCATGTTTATACACCAAGGAGTATTAAAAATAAATCCCTCCTCAATCAGTCTGCAGGTTGGGTTTGTTTGTTTTTGAAACGTTAAAGAATATATTTACCTTTTTATTTTATTTCATGCTGAAACCCATTTTTGTTTCTCTTTTTATATATATATATATATATAATCTGGTTGTTCATGGTACAAATTAAACCTCACCACTGTCAGACTTGTGTGTTTACGATATACGACCCAAAGTACAGTGGAGAATTAGAGCCATACTATGAAAGAAAATTCAAAATAAAAAATAAAATTTCAAGAATAAAGTAATACATTTACGAGAATAAACTCGTATCACAACAATAAAGTCAAAATAATCTGATGGCAAACTCGTAGTAATTTGAGAAAAAAGTCATATTTCCTTACTTGAATAAAGTCGCATGAGAATAGAGTTAAAATAGTGCGTAAATAGTCATAATGTGACTTTATTCTCATAAAACTAACTTTAATATATCAGAATGTGACATAATAGAAGAACTTTAATCTCAGATTTTTTTTATTATGACAGATTAAAGTCAGGATTCTGAGAATAATCTCATATTCAGATTTTTTTCAGATTTTTTTTTAGAATTCTAAAAAAAGTGAAAATTATGAGATTAAATTCTGAATTCTTTTCTTTTTTTTAATTTCCATTGGTATCAAACCTCATTAATCAATAAATTTGATTTCTTCCTGTATTGATTCATGTAGTTTGTGTAAGTGAAGGTTCTCTCATCACATTTATAGAAAGCCAGAGAATGAAGCTTGGAGGCTTGGCGCTAGCATTACACTAACGACCATCGTTAAGCTCCAGAGGTCTAATTGAGGAACAAAGATAATCTTTCACTTGATGAGCTCCACTCTATCCAGAAGTGTGTTTGCAGAGACGTTAACTCCTCCTAAAGGCGTATTGGAAGCAAACGCTGCAGTTTGAGTAATTTAGCTGCTCTGACGTCCGTCACCAGAACAACGGTGTGACACTGACAGAAGGGTTTTCATGTGCAGCTCAGGGATGCTGGCTGGCAGATGTCTCTGTTTTGGCAGAAGTTGTGTTTGATTGCTTGGCACCTCCTGGTTCAGCGGCTGGATTTATAGCGGCGTTTCTTGCGGGTGTCGGTGATTGGCCCAGACTCCACTCGGTAATTTGGTGAAGCCTAAACGAGGAGGAAACTCATGTGACAGCAGCCCGCAGCTTAACTGACATGCTGCGGATAGCGATGCTGCCAGGACACTTGGAGTCGGCTGATAAAGAGGCTAATGTGCTGTGCAACTGTCAGTGATCTGGTTTAGCTGACTCTTTAACTTTACATCATGCAGTTGTAACTTTAATAAGGTTTTTATTGTTTGGTCATTGGTGGAAGGGTCTATTAGTGCTTCAGGTCAATTCTGACCCATAATCTTTGCCATTTAATGCACAATTAGTGCAATTAAATGCTTTAGATCATCATAAAAATTTTAATTTTAGATAGACTGTTTTTGAATGGTGATGTACACGTATAAAGGCTCAAAATGTAAAATTTTATAATGAAAAATTTACATTTTGAGCATTTTTGTACTTCCATTTGGGATTCTACTGCTTCTAAAAACAGCCCAAGCTTTTAAAAGACTCCACAAGGTTAGTTCTTCTCAATAAGTTAATGTGTTTTAGTGTCTGGAAAGCGACCCATTTCAAAAACCTCTGGAATGTAACATCACAAATCAATGACTGCTGTACAATGGCTGCTGGAAAAGACAAGGGTTTTGTTGTGGACTTACCATCTAAAAGCTACTTGTTGCATTCTTATTGGTTGTGTAGGAGGCGCTACTTCTGCTTTTCAAAGATGTACGGTTGTATGGTTGCCCATCTTTTTGCAGTGAGTTTGTTGTGCAAGTGTGGCCAGCAGCAACTTATTTGCATTTACAATGGCAAGATGCCCTAAAACAGACTAAAATGTCATTATCTGAGAATAATTTTGTGCAAAAATACGTAATGAACACGTTTTGTATGTTTACTACAAAACATGTTTGCTATATTTCATGTTCAAGGAAGTATAGTAGATCACCTATAAAGAAAATTAATTGGGTTTTTGTTATATAATAAAATAATGTAATGAAAATATATACCCAATTGGAAATTTTGGCAAAAATTTTTATTCAAAGTGAAGGTGGCAGCTCATATTGAAAAAAGCTCAAACTAGATAGAGAATCTCATCTAAGAGTGATTTCATGCAAAAACAATGTAATGAAAATGTTTTGTATAGACCATAGACACATCCTAACCTTTTCAAGGAAGCATGTTAGGTAATTTTAAACAAAAATATTGTTAAAGATGGAGGTTTATTGGATGGGAGGCTGGAAATTTTAGATAAATATGCTGAAGTGTATCTAAAATCAGGTGAGGAAACCACACTGTTTATTCCAGCTTTGTTTTCTCATCCATTTTAACACCTAAACGGATTTATTATGCATATTCACCACCATCAGGTTCCTGCAGCCGCACATTTAACCAGTGTTAAATGTCGGCAAGGTTATGAAAAGTCATCCTTGTTCGAGTCGTAAATCAGTAATTCTGCAGGGCGGCTCAGTGGAAAGGCTTCTTTCACTCAGCATTCAACACACAAACAGACTGAGGCTGTAGTAAAATAGGAGCGAAAGCTACGAATCCCAGGGCTAAAACCTCTCATCAGTTGTTGGGGTCAAAGGTCGGAGTCATGCTTTGACTTTAGAGAAGATGGCAGAATGAAGGAGGTTGGCCTACAGTGACTAAAAGGAATGAATTGTTGCTAATGAGCTCTCAGTATTTATTCCTGTCTCTGAAACTGAGGAAATACATATCTTTTCCCCCTCAAGATTATTTTTGCTTAAGGTTTTTATTTAGAGTTATACAAATGTTATCATTTCATTCTCATTTTCCACCTTCAAAGATTATAGATGAAAGAAAAAGATCAATATTCTTCAGGACAATATTTTTTTGTGTGTAAACAGGTGATTGATCCAGAGCTGATGTTCTGGGTGACCAATCACTTTTGACACGGTTCTGGTTCTGATTGGTTTTAAGAAAAATTGGAAGTGGGCAGCTGCCCAGGGTGACTTCTCCTCTGGGGCGGCACTGGCTGCCACACAGGTAAAAGGTTGTGAAGTTAAATCAGAAGCCTATTTCTTTCTTGAACAGTAATTATTTAACAAAGGGTAGAACGTTTTTATAACAGCTGTGGAATTTAATTTGTTTCCTGATGTGTAACAGAGCGAATGATCAATTTTTAGGTGTTTCTTTGACAGTTGTGCTATGAAATTTGCGGCTTGATCAATTTTGTAATTGAGTATCGGTGTAATTGGTTTTGTTTATTGTTAACTGCATTGTAGACAGCATATTTGTGCCTTGTTTTGTGTGTTGCATCATTCTAGTTTCTTTTGCATTTTTTAAAAGTAAAATATTACATGATCATGTAAATGACGCAGCATGGTGGCCCAGGGCCCCAAACAGGCTAGGACCGCCCCTGAACGTTAAAAATAAAGACACAAAAGTTGTAGAAAAACTTATGGGAAATTTTCGAATAGTTTGCGCATGTTGCTAATTGCTGATATTCATGGTCTTTGCTTCATAATCACTTTTAGTGGAGGAAAAAATCCTGACGTTTAGGATTCTGCTGAGTCTTTTACAAACTGCTGAGGATATTTTTTCTGTCTTCACCTTTAGAACATCAGTGTGAAGAGATCAAGCTTTTAAAAAAGGATTGATTGTTTTTGCTGCATCTACAGGATCCAGTTTATTCTTGGCACTGGAAAAAGGTCCCGACTCTTTAAGTCGGCAGAGTTTTACTTCAGCACTTTTGTGTTACTTTTTTGTAGTAGTCAACAAATAGTCCTGATCTGTGCTGCATTATTTTTGTAATTAATTGTCACAAAACAAACTTCTCCTCAGACATATTTGCAGATTTAATACATGCAGAAAATGTTTGAGCTGCCATTTGTAGGAAACAGTTGATGGCATTAGCCTGCAGGATCAAAATAATGACCAATCTCTCAGCCTGGGGAGAGTCTAGTTAGCGAGTGGCATTTATTATGTGGAGGTGACAGCTTGAAGCTGGAGACGAGATCGGCAGGGATTTCCTCATTTAACAACCCCAGACTGAGATGAAGTGTATGGGAGATATGAGGAATGTTTTCTGCCAAACCAGCCAAATCACAGCTCCACCACAAATGGTTCAAACTTCAACAAACAGAGGAGATTTTCCACCTTCGTTTCTCTTTTAATATTTTTTAGATCATGTAAACTCAGTAAAATGACATACAGATGAGTAATACTGTGGATATTGCAAGGGAGACATTAAATATGAGTTTATGCATGGATTTATGGAGCTTTGCTTTGGATACACAGTAAAAATGCCAGTGTTGAATTAACATCCAAAAGTGTCTATATGTGTCCAGGTCAGCTGGTGTTAAAGTAACACTTTTCAAAGTGTTAAAAGATTGACACCCATTTTTTGGTTAAATTAACGTTGGTCTATATACTGAAATGGGTTTAAGAAAAGTTAAACTTTCCATTTCTGTGTCTTGTTTTGAATATTTTCCACTGGATTTGATTGATATTGACACCTTGTGGGTCAATTATTTGCTTTTTTAACACCACATTGTGTTTTGTGATCAACACTACACTGGTGTTACTTTTAATATATTTTAACACCAGCACCGTTGTAAATGTTAATGTGACTCTGTAGTGTTGAATTTAACACCAGCCGACTTGGACACATTTTGGGTGTTAATTCAACACTGGCATTTTACTGTGTATGATGTTTTATAATGAAAGATTGCGTTGCTTTAATTAGTTTACCACATTCTATAGTGATGGATATATGAATATTACTACTAAATCTTATTTAGATGCTCAAAACAATACTATTTATTTTTTAACTTATTTCAAATTGAGCTGTTTTAGGACCTCTGTCACTTTAAATCTAAATAAGCTGCTGCTGGTTACGCCCCCCTAAACTCAGCGTTTACACTGAAATATAAAAATGGCTGCAAACAGATCTGCAATCTTATTACTGTACATCTTTGAAAAGCAGAAGTAGAGCCTCCTGCACAACCAGTAAGAATGTAGCAAGTGGTTTCTGAATGGCAGGTCAACAGCAGAACTCTTGCCTTTTCCAGCAGCCATTGCACAGCAATATAACCAGGTACCCAAACATTTTATATCTCAGCTTGTGTTGCTAGGAAACAGGCTGGGCATCGCTGGGTTTGCTAGGTAACGGAGCAGTGCCTGCTGATTTGTGATGTTACGTTATAGAGGTTTTAGAAATGGGTTATTTTCCATACACCAAAAAATATTAACTTATTGCCAAAAACTGAGTGTTTTTAAAGCACGTTGGTTGTTTTCAGACGCAAGAAAAACCCAAATTAAAGTAGAAAAACTTGCAAAATGTGAATTTCTCATAATAGTTCACCTTTAAATGCGGCAGTGCAACCAAGAAAAACCCTTTTACTTTCCATATGTGGGATCAGTTTTGAAATCATTGTGGATCATTATCACAAATACAACGCGGGTTTGTTATTCTCTGAGTCGGGTCTAAGTAGCTTGTAAGGTAAATAGTAGTTTCTTTCCGTCATGTACAGTTTGTTTTTCTTCCTGGAGAAGCACTTAAGGATGTCTTTCCACATTTACTTTCACTGACTGAACTCTCTTTGTTGAGCTTTTTGTTGTTTTTCTGCAGAGCCGTAACTCCCACCCAGTTGGGGTGTCTGCTGCTCCAGTTGCCACAGAGATGGTTGCCAGAGTAACACATTTGACGGCTTTTATTAGTTTTTCTTATCTGCCCTGGTGATCTGTGAGGAGGCAAGTCGCACACCAGAGTCCTTGAGTCGACGCCTGGGATGCCTGAGATGAGTGAAAGCATCTCGGCATCCTGGGTAATTAGCACTCGGTAAAAGAAGTCAGGCTGGTCACATGTTCAGAAGGGAGCTGATAAATGGAGGGAATTGACTCCTTGGATCTGTGAAGGAGCCAACTATAAGGCATTTAGTGGCCATGTCATGGTGCTTTGTGGCTTTCTGCCCCCATCCCTGGGCTAATGAAGGATCCGCTGAGATTTACGTGTCCAAGGTCGTTTTTCTATCCACCCAGAGGCCAGTGAAGCAACCGTTGCTCTACTCCTTTTCATCCGGCCGACTGCTTTATGACGGCGCCTCACCGGCGTGTAAATCACAGCAGTGGCCATTAAACTACAGGGGCGACTGCGGTAAGACGAGTCATTTTTCATATTTAGCATCACTGCGTGACGGCAGCCTTAGTTTGGTTGCTAACTAGTATATCTGCATATATTTCAGGATGTTGTGTAAACATAATAATGCAGCATGTTGGACAATAAATCAATGATATGCAATGTAATAAATCCGTGATCATAGTTGATCAGTAATTCGTCTTATAGAATATGAACTGTGATGCAGAACCACTCAACCTCTCATGGCTAAGTAAGCTAGCTCGCTCACTCACTCACTCACTCACTCACTCACTCACTCACTCACTCACTCACTCACTCACTCACTCACTCACTCACTCACACTCTCTCTCTCTCTCTCTCTCTCTCTCTTTGGTCGCCTAGCAACCCACTCACTCTGGTCGCCTAGCAACACACTCACTCTTTGGTCGCCTAGCAACCCACTCACTCTTTGGTCACCTAGCAACCCACTCACTCTTTGGTCGCCTAGCAACCCACTCACTCTTTGGTCGCCTAGCAACCCACTCACTCTTTGGTGACCTTGTAACCCACTCACTCTTTGGTCGCCTAGCAACCCACTCACTCTTTGGTCGCCTAGCAACCCACTCACTCTTTGGTCACCTAGCAACCCACTCACTCTGGTCGCCTAGCAACCCACTCACTCTTTGGTCACCTTGTAACCCACTCACTCTTTGGTCACCTTGTAACCCACTCACTCTTTGGTCGCCTAGCAACCCACTCACTCTGGTCGCCTAGCAACCCACTCAGTCTTTGGTCGCCTAGCAACCCACTCACTCTTTGGTCGCCTAGCAACCCACTCACTCTTTGGTCGCCTAGCAACCCACTCTTTTTTTGCCTAGCAACCTACTCACTTTTAGGTCGCCTAGCAACCCACTCACTCTTAGGTCGCCTAGCAACAACCTGTTGAGTAACCTGTGCAGCAGCAGTTTAAGGTTTTGCCACTGTGCCTTTAAAAAAAAACAATGTGGAGTGAAAACTGGATAAAAGAGAAATGGACACACTTCGGTCTCAAAGAAACTCATTTTTTGATAAGTTTTGACGCTAGGATGGATTTTTGGCTGGGTAGAAAAGTGGTTTATTTCACAAAATTGCAATGCAGACACTTTTTTCGCATCAGACGAGTCAATTGATCAACAACTGGATGCTGCTGCTGATGCAAACCACAAAGCAGATAACAGGAAGTGGATGGAGGATTATGGCTTGGCATGTTTTTTAACGACTTATCGGCTTAAGAAGCTTGTCTTTTTAATTCTTTTTCGTATTTAATGAAAACACCGTAATTGCTAAATTTTTAAGTTTTTTTCTTTGACAGTAGAGGAATATTGACAAATGTTTCCCACATTTCTAACAGAACAAGTGTAGAAATCGGTCGGTCCGTCTGTTTACTCTCCACCGTATCAGGAAGTCACTTCAGTTGAGATTATTAGACTATTATGTGGTGGTAAGCAGTTTATTCGGCTCTCACCGATACTGATTATCCATTCTTTCTTGTGGTTTTATGAATCACCCCCTCTTCCTTCAGGGTTTGTTACCATCAGACGTCGCCACTCCTCCCTTCCTTTCTGTCTCACAGCAGAGCACAGAAGGACAGGGGACCATACTGGCTGTAATCTCACAGCTCTAATTCAATTAGTCTGCGATTCAGAGAGAATCACGCAGTGCGTACATGAAGAATTGGGGAGGCAGGGGGAAAAAAGCACTGAATCCTTCTTCCTTTGTCAAACATCATCTAATCTTGTGGTATATCCATATCCATTATTCCCACCCCCTACTGTAAATGTGCAATTTATTTCCCACCAGTAATCTTGTGACGGATATAAATGATTCGGTCTAAGCTTCTTTAGAGCAAATTTGTACGTTATCAGTCTGGCAGTCCCACAAATGAAATCAATTAGTTCCTAATGGCGTCTCCAGTGAGCTCTTTTGTCCCGACGCACAAATGCTATATTACAGTGCATGCACTTTATGCACCAGAGTCCTCATTAGGCTGTAAAGACCTCATTAGGACGTATGCTAGGTGCTCAGGTGTCTGCTGACGTTGATTGTTAGAATAAAAGAGAAAGATATGACAGTGCAGGGATGTGAGCTCTTAATTATCGGATATCAACATTAAATTAGGTCAAGCGTGCATTTAATTATCGGAAGTGTAAAGCGCTTCAGATTAGCTGCTGGTCTTTTGTATGTCTGTTTGTTTTGGTTGAGATGCTGGGAGTAAATTGAACTTTCATCATGAAGTTCCCTGAAGTTTTTCCGCTAGAAAGAACTGCTAACTTATAATGTGTGGATATGATACGTAAAAATAAACTGACACATATAAAGTTGTGATCACAGTTTTATTGATATTTTGGCGGAATTAAAACAAGGTTGAAGGAAATTAAAAACGGGAAAAAAAAAATGTAATTGGGGTGTTGTACCGAGTTACACCACAAGGTGGCATTGAACCGATTTCTAGAATCTTTTGTCCTGCCGATCCAGTCAAAGATTTGCATAAAGAAGGAAACATATATTTTTGTTTAATTACAGGCTGTTTGTCTATCAAGTACCACAAAATATAATTGTAAGGACGTTTTAATCATATAACATTCATTATTAAGTGAACCAGTGTTATGTAGTCTTTGTTTTGAGGGAAATAACATTCTATTATGTTAGCATTTTGATGCTAGCATGCTAGCTGCCCCGCTAGCTTAGCTGCTAACTAGTTAGATTTAGATTTAAAGTTAGATTTAATGTATATCGTATATTTTTGTTTAATTACAGGCTTTTTATGTTTATTAGGTGCCACAAAATATAATTATTATGAAGTTTCAATCATATAACATTCATTATTAGGTGAACCAGTGTTATGTAGACTTTGTTTTGAGAGAAATGGCATTCTATTATGTTAGCATTTTGACGCTAGCATGCTAGCTGTCCCGTTAGCTTAGCTGCTAACTAGTTAGATTTAGATTTAAAGTTAAAGTTAGATTTATTGTATTCCTACTTGATAGTTTTAGTTTAGGGGTTGCTGATTGTATATGGAGCTGTTTTTTTTTATTGTGACCAAGATACAATAATGACTGTGATGTGTGACATGTTGGCTCTCTGCTAAATGGAGGATAGTGATGTACTATTTGTGTACATTACTGAATGATGTTGGTTTGGATAGATAGTGACAAAAGTCTTGTTCCACTGGCAGATTATTTCACTTATAACCAGATATTTTATAAGCAAAGCTGGGTATGAGTATCAGTACTTCAACATATTTTACTCAAGTAAAAGTTAAAATTAGCCATTCAAGAAATTACTCGGGTAAGAGTAAAACATATTTAGTAAAGCATCTACTCAAGTACTGAGGAATCGATCAAATTGTCAATCATTTAAAAATTACATCATCAGACAAACCAAAATATAAAGTTAAGTGAAAATTTTGGTATTTTAAGGACAAAAACAACAATAAATAGCAAAAACAATAACAAAATGAGACAAAAGAAAATGTTTCCAAATCAGTTTCTTTGAATAAAAACTTCAGGAACTTTAACAAAAACTACAGGTGTGTCTGTGTGTCTGGTGAATCTATGTTTAAAACATGTTTGTTTTTCATTCAGTGAGTAGAAAATCCAGACATTTTACTCAACTAAGTGTAGAAATACTTCATAATAAAATTACTCAAGTAAAAGTCAAAAATACAGCGCATCAGAAATACTCCTAAAAGTACATAAAAAACATACAAAAGTGAATGTAATTGAGTAAACTTAGCTAGCTACTACCCAAGTCTGGTTATAACCAGAAATAATTATATTGTTTCACTCATAGCATGTTATAAGTGAAATAATCTACTAGTGGAAGTAGTACTTTTTCAACAATATTAATTATTATTATTAGTTATTGACTTTGAACAAGCTCCTTTATCTTGCTGAAAAGTAACTTGTAAAATGGTCATTTGTTTAACTTGTCATGTAGATTTTTTTCCTTTATTATCTTTTATGCTCCAGGTTTCTATCTTTGATAATATGATTGTTAATTATCAACCTTTTTCACGTGATGTTCAACAGGAAACAGTAGTGAGCAATATAGGTTGAAGGGTCAAAGTTCACAGCAGCAGCAGTGGTGGCTGGTAATTGGTCCTGTGAGTTTTGAATATAAACACTGAAGTCTGATTAGTCCAGAAACGCGCCTCAGGACTCTGTTTCTAACTTTTCCTGGGAGTGAAAAAGTTTGGTAAGCAGAAGTTTTTTTCTCTTTTTCTACAAGTCTAATCTGGTTTTCTTTTTGTTTTTGTCAAATTAATGTCTTTGCTGCTGTTTCTGAAGCCGTAAATTGAGTGAAAAAGGATTTGTTTCACTTTACGGACATGTAACTGGCAGGCTGCGTGGATTTAGGGGATTTAGGAAAACTGGACACGTTTATAGAATGAAAAGAAACAGTTAAATTGTGGAATATTTTGGATGTATGAAAAATTATTGTTTTCTATGCATTTATAATTTTAAGATATAAAACAAACAATTCAGCTCTACTGTGGTTCTTTGGCTCCCATCCAAAAAATTTATATTTTGTTGCAAGAAATGAACTTTAATTTTAAACACAAACTCTCTCTGTACGTACACACACACACACACACACACACACACACACACACACACACACACACACACACACACACACACACACACACACATATAGAGGCTTAATTACTGCTCTGAATATGTTATTCTTTCAGCAAATAGCCGATTTTTGAGTCTGTATAGATTGATATGTGATTAATCATGATTAATCCGATTAATCGTGCGAAAGTTGCATCAGAGTTGTCTGTTTGTGCCTTTATATGTTGAAAATTTTTATGTGTTTTTCTGGGCGAGGAAGAGAAAGTGAAACTTTTGTCCTCTGTTTGATCTTCATATCCGTTTTGTAGTCTGCATGTGGGTTTTTTCCAGACGGACCGATTCCTGTAGATCAGAGATGAGACGTAATGCAGGGGAAGATAAGATATAAAATTCTGGAGAAATGTGAAATGAATAAATGCATAATTCAGAGAGGAAGACGAGGAAAGTGAGCCATAGCATCACCTTGATCTCCACACCTCGTCACAGCGATGGCTTCGTTTCGCTGTCACAACCAATAAAAAGAGAGGAAGCGTCTTTATATCCTGTACCGCCTTTGAATTAAATTACATATGAATGCAAAATGGAAGAAATTGTTGATAAATTTCTGGATATTCTGCTTAAAGCCTTACATCTCATTTTAAATGGGTTTTCAGATTTTCTAGGATGTGACCATTTTTTATCTTTGGATGTAGCTGACAAAGCTTTCGAGTTTAGACTAATTATAAAAACTTAAAGAAACAAAGCTCTTGATATTTGAATGTGGATAATAATTCTGTGATGCACTAATCAGGGATTAGTGACCAATCTTTCTCAATTTTTGTCCATCTTTAACCTGTCAACATCAGTTTTTATCAGTTCTGAATTATTTTTAAGAATTATGGCATGGCCACCATTCAGCTGTGCAGAACGCTTGGTTGGACTTAGCTCCGCCTTCGAGGACAAAGCTCCTCCCCCACTCCGCTCCTTCAGACTAGCCAGCAGCAATTAGCAAACACTTGGTGTAACTGCTCATCTGCTGAGCTCATCATAGGAACTACGTCTCAGTTAAACTCTGGTAAAAATGTTCTTAATAGGTTAATGGAAGAGCCATGTTGTTTTGACTTCCTGAAGGCGGAGCCTCAGAAAGAGCAGAAGCTTCTTAAAGAGACAGAAGCCCAATTTCAAGGGGTTAAATTAGGAAGTTTTTTTAAATTCATATTTGATGTATAGAGAATTTTAATAACAACTGAAGGTAACATACACAGTAAAAATGCCAGTGTTGAATTAACACCCAAAAGTGTCTATATGTGTCCAAGTCGGCTGGTGTTAAATTCAACACTACAGAGTCACATTAACATTTACAACGGTGCTGGTGTTAAAATATATTAAAAGTAACACCAGTGTAGTGTTGATCACAAAACATAATGTGGTGTTAAAAAAGTAAATAACTGACCCACAAGGTGTCAATATCAATCAAATCCAGTGGAAAATATTCAAAATACCTAGTTTAAAGTTAAATATATAACTTCAAAGCTTATGATAATACACTGAAATGGAAAGTTTAACTTTTCTTAAACCCATTTCAGTATATAGACCAATGTTAATTTAACACAAAATTGGGTGTCAATCTTTTAACACTTTCAAAAGTGTTACTTTAACACCAGCTGACTTGGACACATATAGACACTTTTGGGTGTTAATTCAACACTGACATTTTTACTGTGTAGTCAGTATTTGTGCTATAAAATGTTTACCTGGAAACACAGTACTGCCTCTTTAAGGAAAACTGTGCATTTATTTCGACATTAGCAGAAAGTTAGCAGCTGAAAATCCCCCTGACATGGAAATAATATGTCTTCATGTGTCTGTGGTGTAAAAACGCATTAAAAGCATGTTTTAATTCTCAGCTGAGCGGATAGACCTCATCTCTCTCCACCATCTCGTTTCTGCAGACCAGGCTGATTAAACGCCAGCAGTAATTTTATTAGTTACCTGTTCCTGTTCCCCAGCGCCCATCACCTTCACATCCGCCCACACGCAGGCCGCCGCCTGTGTGTGTGTGTGTGTGTGTGTGTGTGTGTGTGTGTGTGTGTGTGTGTGTGTTCGCGTTTCAGTTTCTGCGTACACTGAAACAAGTGTGGATGCGTAGGCAGAATCCCCTGCTGGCTTAAATCAGCAGAACTGTGCCATTTTTTATTCCCCCCCTCCTCTGCTGGTCCTCTTGATAGTTTTTTTTTTAATTTTAGCTTTGCTGGAGGTGCAGCATCTGTGTCTGTGTGATCCAGAATATAAATCAGTCCCCTCTTCGCCGTCCCGTTCTCTCATGAAAAGATTCAGCGACTTCAAAGCTGGGGAGTCGGGGCAGCGGCAGGGCTGATAAGGTGAAAGTGGGGGTCGCCAGGAAACTCTCAGGTGAGCTGAAGACGTTACAAATGGCTACCAGCAGTCGCATTAATCCTGCCTGGCTTCGCTTTTGTCTCCGCTGCCCTGTTTCATCAGCTTTTCATGTCCCAGAGAAGTCAGATTTGATCTTTCAGTGAAAGGGGATGACGGGCTTTTATCTCTATCCTGCTTCCACTTCCAGTTTCCAAAAGTCTTCCTGACATTCAGCTACAGGCCTGCAGCAATAATCAATAAATCAGTCAACTGCATAATAAATTAATTTGTATTTTTTAGGATTTATCGTTTTCTTTTTTTTCTTTTTTCTTCTTCCAAAAACTAGATGATAAAAGTCTTCAGTTTGGTGCTTTGGAGAGACTTTATAATTCATTTATTTACTGTTTCTTTTATTATTTTTGATATTTAAAATGTCTTCCAGTTCAGGGTTTCCCCCAGTGTATTATAAGCCTGGCGGCCCGCCATGCTTTATTAGCCCCGGTGCCAGGCTAAGCGTTGCTCGTTTACGTTTCTAGGAGAAAAAAAAAAAATCGCTTTTTTTAAGCCGTGCTGCAAGCGTCTCTTTTGTCTTAGCATTTCACTAGCAGAGCAGATTTATTCCTAAAGGACAGGTTGATAATAGGTTTATAGTTTATGCATATAAACCCGACAGTGTGCGGACTAATCACTCCGCTGGCGCCTCTGCGCTAAAAAGGTGTTTGTAAATTCAAAGATTAAACTCCCAGCATCAGACTGTTGCTATGGTAACAAAACAATCTAACTATGAATATTGTTCTTTGAAGTTTTACAAAGTAAACTTGTCAACTCCTTAAAATCTTGGATCTAAATGTTAAACAACTTAAAATCTTTTAATTTATGTTTTGCCTAAACAATTGAATAAAATTAAAAGCATTGATAATCTCAATAAACAAATGTTACATTTATGTTTCTGTGGCCTGTTTTAAAATATTAGTGTTTATGGGGCCTGAAGCCCTGATGGAGCCGCTGACTTAATTTGGATTAAACAGAAGTTCATATTTGTTGTTTTTAGACTAGTTGTGGGTTTAAATAGCATTTCACTGGAGATAATTTCCCGTAACATATAATTACACAGTAATACTTTTACATTTCCTGTCAACTTAACATCTTTTAATAGAAAACCACGGTGGACCGACTTGACGCCCCAACCACCGGGCTGAGCACGTTTTCTGGGGGAAACCCTACAGTTCATTAGACTTTACAGTTTATTGATATTTGAGAATGTGTTTTTGTATTTTTATGCCATTATTATTCTCAAAACAACAATATTATCATTTATTGGAGTAACATCCGTGAGTTTTTGATCGTGTCTGTCCCACATTCGGCCCATCCTGGTGCTTCAGGTTGTTGCTGGGAGGAAAATGTTCATCCCATCACAGACAGGCTCTTTGTCTGCCGTTCCTCTTGCATCCTGGTTGGTAAATGTCACAGACTATCTGGCCCAGCGTTGCACGGCTTCGTAGAAACGCCTGAAGGGAAACGAGGAGTTTTGACTGTGCTGGACCCAACATCCACCCATCATCCATCATCTCTCTCATCCTCTTTCTTCATCCGTCTCTTGGGCTCAAACTCCTCTCCTCTTGATCTCTGAGCACAGCGGGAAGAAGAGTTTGGTTCACAGTTCTGCTCGAAACTCTTGAATCATTCTTTATTACTTAAGAGTTTACTTAGAGAAAGCCACACTAAAGGTTATCTTTTGTGCTTCCTCAAACTCCAATTTGAATCTAGTAAAGCATTAATTGACAATTAAGCTAATTGTTTGGAATTTCCGGTAAAAAATGTCTGAAATTTTCTAGAAGAACGTGGAAATTTGAGCTTGAAAAGTAAAAAATTTGGAAATGTCTCAGTATCAAAAGTTAAAAATCAGTGTTGTGTAAAGTACTGAAATCTCAGAGTCAAGTAAAAGTTTAGGTTCCTCTCCAAAATATGACTTTGGTAAAAGTCCAAGTCACTGAAATGTTACTTGAGTTAAAGTCTTAAAGTATCAGATTTTTCTTGTACTTAAGTATGGAAAGTACTGTAAAGATTTATGTACTTAAGTAATGTAATGGAAAGTATAAGTAAAAAGTAAATCAAAGCAAATGCAGTTTGAATGACAATTTTTATATTTTGGTAAACTTGTCAAATA